>JAQIXG010004112.1:0-13469 GCA_034700105.1 Oconnorella tubifera
TTACATTTATATTACACCTTACATTACATTTATATTACACCTTACATTACATTTATATTACACCTTACATTACATTTATATTACACCTTACATTACATTTTTATGAATCATATCTGAGTAAATTTGTTCAAATTTTAATAGATTTGACATTTAAAAGTTTACACGGTCAATTATACGCAATATATTCTAATCAAATTCTTATTTAACAAAATTACTATATATTAATTAAAATTTAAATTACTTTTAACCGAATAAAGTAAATCTGTGCAGTCTTAAGAATAGACTATGTTGTCTATTTTACCTACTTCCGGTCTACGACCCTTGCGCTCTGTCCGGATTAATTAGGCAAAAAAATACTAAAAAAATAAAAATAAGAAAATATTAATTCAACAAAAACATCTGTTTTATAAGAGAAGTTGCATTCTCGGCAGAATTCTGTAAACGCATCGCTGTGATTGGTCAAAAATAAGTCCGTGATAAAAAAAGTAGCATTCTGTGGAAGAATTGTTAATTGATGCTTTGTGATTGGCGGATTTTTTTTAAAAGCCCACCTAATGGCATAGATTTCACTTAGGCCCATAGATTTTATTCTGCGCCCAGTTTTAAAGTTATTCAAAATAATTTAAATTTCTAAAAAAATTTACAAGTTTTAAGGTATAATATACGGTGCCACCGTGCCACGTAGGTGCAACTATCACTACGACTGCTTCTACTACCATTAACATTACCCCCACTAAACCCACTACCACTTCTCTTTTTTATAGGTCATTGACCTGCCACAGAGGTCATTGACCCGTAACAAAGGTCATTGACCCGCTACAGAGGTCATTAATCCGCTACCGTTATGGAAGTCATTGGCTCGCTATAGAGGTCAGTGACCCGCTTTTTAGAGGTCATTGACCCACTTTTTAAAGGTTATTGACCCGTTTTATGGAGGTCATTAACTCTCTAAGAGGTCGTTGATCCGCTACAGAGTTCATTACTCGCTACAGAGGTCATTGACCCGCTAGAGAGGTCATTAACCCGCTTCAGAGGTAAATGACCCGCTACAGATGTCATTGACCCGCTACAGACATTATTGACCAGCTACAGAGGTCACTGACCCGCTTCAGAGGACATTGACCCGCTACAGAGGTCAATGACCCGCTTTAGAGGTCATTGACCGGTTACAGAGGTCAGTGTCCCGCTACAGACTTCATTATCCCCTACAGAGCTCAGTATCCCGCTACAGAGGTCATTGACCCGCTACAGACTTCATTATCCCCTACGGAGGTCATTGACCCGTTACAGAGGTCATTGACCCGCTACAAAGGTCATTGACCCGTTACTGAGATCATTAACCCATTACAGAGGTCACTGACCCGCTACAGAAGTCATTGGCTCGCTATAGAGGTCATTGACATTTCAAAGTCGTTATTTAAATCATTTGATTGTGTAGAAATAAACCTTAAAAAGAGAAACTGGCGTTAATTAGGAGACGGGGGACTACGGGGCTGGAGAACCCCACAAACTATTTTGTGGTGGCTCAGCACCCCACAAAATGATTAGCAAACATTCAAATTCTTCTTCCTATATTTAGTAATTAAATGCAAACACATGAGAATTCGACGTACGGAAACGTTTTACCTAGTATTAGGCCTACTTATAAGGTTTCACGACTTAATTTTTTTTTACTGCTGGCGCTATCTGAAGAAAGAATATAAAACTTTTAATTGTTTTGACTGGTGGCGCCATCTGTCAAATGAACAAAATCTATTAATTTTTTTACTGCTGGCGCCATCTGTCGTATGAAAATAAAACTCGTAATTGTTTTTACTGGTGGCGCCACCTGTCGAATGAAACTAAAACTTTTAATTGTTTTTACTCCTGGCGCCATCTGTCGTATGAAAATAAAACTTTTGTTTTTACTGGTAGCGCCACCTGTCAAATGAAACTAAAACTGAATTATTTTTACTGGTGGCACCATCTGTCAAATGAAAATAAAACTTTTCACTGTTTTTATAGGCGGGTGGCACGACAAAACGGCCCAGACATAACGGCCCCGACTAAATCTGAATGCAATGAATTTGATGGTAAATAATCTTAAGTTATAATTTGTAAAAACTGAAACAAATGCAAGAAATCGCAATATAACTTTACAAGATGTTTATTTTCATGTTCATCTGATCTGTCATAAATCAGATAGTCTACATAAACGAGTCATTACAGTTATTACGTTAAGATCTATGAAAATATCTATATAATTGCTATTTACATTAAAATTTAATAAAGTAAATGTAATAATAACGGTTAAACTAAAAATAATGATGTAATAATTAAAATAATAGTTAAAATATCATTATTTTGTATAAGAAATATAATATTATAAAAACAGAAACTAGTAAGTATTGAAGCGAATCTTCGAATAAGTTTATTGAAACAATAGCAAACTAAAAATAATACAAGCAATTTACACGTGATTATGTTAAATAATTTCAGTTAGAATAAGATCTATTACATCATAATATGCAAGACTACAGTACTTACAAAAGTATAATTAAAGCATTCTCGATGAATCCTAAATTAACAAGGGTTAGGAACACGATAAAATGAGTGGAAATGTTCAATTGTAATATTTACATGTCCATTTTGCGGATAAAGTTATTATTGGATGAAGAAATCAGATGAATGGCAAGACTGATGATAAAAGAACGGATTATCTCTTTTTTAAAGAAATGATAAAGCGCGATGCTTATTATTATCACGCAATAATGATGCGATTGTAGTTGAAACCTAAACAATGCCAATTTGATTAATAATTCAAGATGATAATTTGACTCTGGCAAAATTATTTGTAATACAAAATACTTTCGCAATAGAATTATAAAAATACTTCATAATTTTCACAATAATAACATATATAGCGGAGAATTCTTATTGAATAATTATCATTAAGAATTACAATCTTTCAATCATGAAATAGCTTATAAAATTATGAAATATATATAAAATCAAGAATAATAATAATAAGTATTCCATATTAATAAATGATATTAATAAATTATTTCATTAGAAGATTCTAGCGTAAAATAATAAAAAACGAGCGTATCATCAATAAAAATAAGATCTGGAATGTAATCAAATTTATTAGTACAATCAGTATAAAATAAATAACACAAGTATTAATCTTATGCCATTTAAACATTTTTTTATTATTATCTTACATAAATAATAAATATAATCGTAAACCACAAAAATTAGATGAAAACTAATCACAAAGCACAGAATATTTGTTTGTTTATTACTGAATACGCATTTGGGTTTCAATGCCTTGAATTAAAGTTGCAAATAACCTCAGAAAAAAGAAAACTGAAGCATCATCTTCAATAGTAAATAACACGAATAATAGCAAACTTAGATTTCATTATACAATTATCATCAATGTACCTTTTTCACAAGCCGACGCTGCATAATAGTACTTATTAGATTAATTATAAAAGTACATCAGTCATCAAAGATTTAATATATACTTTCTGTAAAGTATTTCATATCTACTTTTTGCAACAATATGGCAGAAATTATAAAAAATACAGTATACAACATGATTTTCCATTTGACCATTGGGCAGTGACAACTTCCACCATTAATTCTCTCATACTCAACGCGGACACATTTGGCTCGGAACTAAATCTTTCAATTACTTAAACTATAGATATCGACATTACTAATCTTTATCTATAACTGTCCTACCAAGAAAAACTATGTACAAAGAAGAAGACATAATTCACTGAATGGCCTAGCAGCTTAAAAACAGCAGTAAAACGTCAAGACTAAAAATGATATCAAGCTAAAACTGAGCGTGACCCTGATTGAAGAGTTGATATAGGGACTGTAGCCCCAAGGCATGAAGATATAATCTCTCGGATGTTCACAAGTTTCGCCGATACTCGGATATATGGAGAAACCACTGGATGCAGGGGTGATGACAATTACGGCACCTGAAAATTAGGAATTTTTGTAAAGCACAGCATAATCAACTTAAATGCTTAAAAATCAGGAAAGAATTTTTTTGAATGTTTTAAGTCAATATATCATAAATCAATATAAAACAGCAGCAAACTCATAATTGGCGTATCTAATCTTTAAAAAGATGCTTGAGTTTATGCATTCATACATAACATATATAACAATTTAGAAAAATATATATAGATTATATTACATAGATATTTTTAATTTTAAAAATCAAATTATACCCGTAGTTAAACTCTCCTCCACTGCTCCCGTCACATTCCTTCGCAGAACCAACTGCAATAGTTTATTCGTATCGTAAACATTAATCGTAACCCCATTCTGGTCAATCACAACTGTCATATTAGTCCCGAGATACTTAAACCCGATCAAGGATAACTTTGTTGCTCCAGGGGGAAGAATGGGATTGAATGCTTCCAGTTTATCCGGTCGTATTCTAAACCCGGCAAATCCGTAGACGAGAGACTGAAGGAAAGCGCCCATGCCTGGTAGGAAGTTGACATTGCCAACATCCTGATCTGCTTGATTACGTTCAGCATATTCTGTCCATATCTTGAAATAAAAACGCATTTGATGATGAAATCATTTCATGATTTGATGTAGAGATTCCCAGTGGATAATTCTTTGTTCATAATCTTGGAATAATTTCTTTTGCTTTCAAGGCAAAATGAATTTTTTCATTGAACAGTTTTTTTTAAATCCATTAAATTCTACTTTACTAGAAATTACTGCAAGATTTCTAATTGATCGTAAAATGACTTTTTAACTAAACAAGCCAAAATGTACCCTCCAAGTTTCAATTAAAACTTCAATCTTAAATAACTATAAAAACCTTAAACGGTTGAATGAGATAATCTTGATAGCTCTTGAGGAAGTAAGACCGCATCTTGCTGTCCTCACTGACCCACTTCCAGCCAATTGTAAACCAGCTCCAAGTCATGGCTGGAGTCCTGTCACTAATCAGGTTCTCGTAGTACTGCAAATCGTTCTTCATGATATCTATGCTGTAGTTCCAGTTTAATGGATAGTTGAGCATTATGGTGTCAGCCTGCTTTATTGGAGTATCGGTATCTGAAATAATAATTATATAAATAATTATCTCAATACATGGAATAGATATCGATATATATTAAATATAAAAGGATTTTCGTAATATATTATATTTAACTATAGAATTGTACTGATTTAACAGTACAACTGAACAAAACAAACAACGACTAGGTGATACTAAGTAACTGAAGAAATTCTGACAATTAAATAAAAACTAAAAGTAATATTAAACAATACTTTGCATACAGAAAACAATTCATTAATTAACACCATTAGATAAATTTCATAAAATCAAATGGTTCAGACCAGGATTGAAGCCTTCATATTCATAATGCATTCGCTTGACATTATCAAACGGCAGATTAAGATACATAGCTTTCTGCACGGACTCATCAGGGACCTCATTTCTCTCATTCAGCTGACAGAGGCAAGCGAAGTATCTCGCCCAGTGAATAGCAAGACTTGCAGCGCATAGGGTAAACGCGTTGTTATTATGATTAGGATGCCAATCGTCTGGGCCAGTCATGTCTAATAATATAATAAATTGAGGCAATTTTTAGAATATATTTCTCGATATAAATAGTTTACAGATTTGTTTTCGTTAAATTTTAAATATATTGTAAGCATGCCATTTATCAAACAAGATTAGTAAGATTGCTTACTAAAGGATCATATTCAATGGCTTAGATAAAGAAATAAACAATTATAAAAATTGAATTAGTTCGATATTAGGACGATACATAATAACAAATAGATGAAGAGAGTCAGGATAATGTATAGTGATTGAGGCTCAATTCACAATTTTTGGCAACTTCTACAATAGATCATTTTCTAATAAAGACAACTCTGTAATAAAAATATTGTACTAAATAAGACTTCAGTTTACGGTAGCTTAAGAGGTATGAACCAAATTAATAAATAAAAAAACTTGTAAGTAATTCATAGGCCTTAATTACAAAACTATATTCCAACATAAGTTTAAAATATTCCACTTCACTTACTGTATATATCATAGCGAGCATTTGCTGGATTATACTTTGCCTGATCCGCAAAGAACTTAGCAATCTCTCTCGTTATATCGCACCCCTTATAAATAGGATCAGTCATGTAAGTTCTGTCCCTCGTAACTGAATAATAAAGCCTTATGGCAAACGAAACACCGGCTGTTATGAACATTTTTCTCCAGTTACATTTCTGATCACTGGCACTGCACGTATCAGCGCTGACTTCGTTGCCAGAGAATGCACTCTCCCAAGGGTAGTGATAGCCAATGCCTCCGTAGAGCTGTGCATTTGTTGCGGCGCGAGCTTGCATCGCAGATCTGTAGTGTAAATATTTAATTCAGTATTTCATTCGTGAATACCTTAATTTCTTTAATAACTTAATTCAATATCTTCAGAAATTCGATAATAAAGTTTTATTTAAACTTTTAAATGTTTCGATAGATTTGAAAATGTTAAAAACACTTTTGTGTTTCATGTTTTCAGTGTTAATTACGAAGCGTTAACAGCTAATAATAACTAATTAGCTATTAAAAAATATTTAGTTTCAGAGAATGATACACATAGTAGATAAAAACACAAAACTAAAGAAATTACTTTCACTATAACTTTGAAATCCTTTATTAGTTTTACTGTAACCTTTATACGTTTTACTATCATTCTTTCATATTAATATTGATTCTCGCAAATAACAAATAAACAATTGGGTGTCATATTTTCTTATCTTAAAATCTAAAGTTACACTTCAATGAATTAAACTCAACTCGAGTAATGATTACCTATATCGAAGCATCAACTTCGCCAGCTGCGGTTGAAACTGTAAAATAGCCGGCATGATATAAAACTCATTATCCCACATCACGTGACCCTGGTAGTCTTTACCAGAGCTTCCTTTACCCAAACCAGTTCTAGAGCAGCCGTAGAATGGTTCATTCAACAGGGGAGGAAGATTAGGCTTGACAGAGGGAAGGGAACTCAGTATGTAGTACTGAGAGAACCAGGTTGTTTTCGCGAGTTGGATATCTCCGGCTATTTCAATGCGCCCAGTGTTCCATGTGTCTCTCCATGCATTAACGTGCTCCATAAATAACTGATAGTTGCCGAGCTTGCTTCTGTCTTGTTGTATAATCCTTTGGGCCATGTCAAATTCACTCCTGGAAATAAACACGATAAAGTTATATGCCACCTCATGCTAATACTCTTAGCACCTTGACGAGTTTACAATTATTGATTCCATCAATAAAAAATTAGAAGAAAATAAATTCAAAACCAAATGGCAATGTCAATTAAACATAAATTTTGTATTATAGTTTACAAATAGAAAAAGAATTAAAACAAAAACAAGGTTGACATAAGGCGAGTGCATAAGTAGATCATAAAACGTTACTGGTGTATATCTGAATCGACAGAGCCTGGTTTTAAGTTCTGTAGCAAAATACTTCATTAAGACGATTAATTATTTACGAATATGCTTCAATCATTATCCTTAACTTCAGAAATAGTTTGTATACTAAATGGCACAGCTACACAAAAAGTCAAGCTTACATAACTGCAGGTATAATAAATTTAACTTCCTTATAGTAATTTTCAACCACGGATCACTAATTAAAGTATAAATCAACTAACCTAGCATTAGCCTCAGTTTTGTCAATAGCCATCATATGAGTATAATTAGCTTCCATGTTACTACCGCTGACTGATATTTGTTGCAATGGTAACATATAGAAAACATAGAATGTTTGAACTGATTCACCAGCCTCCGCTTCTTTAGTCACCCCTTTTACTTCCCTTAAAATTAAGATAAATAAAGCCATAAACACCTTGTTTAAGGTTATATAGTTCAATTCACAATAGATATGAGATCCTTGATAACATAACGAAGCAAAGTGAAAACAGAAGTACTCTGGTTAGAGTTCACTAGCTCATAATGTGTGAAAATAAAATGCTTAATATTTATAATTGAAAATATTATAATATTATATCAAAATGTAATTAAAATCAAATTCAAAGATAGGGTTCCAGAGTATCATATTACTAATGAATTTCATGTACAATTATACAAATAAAAGCTGTTTAAAATGGCATTTTGATCTTCTAATCCAAAATAATATTTGATAAAATTTTATTCAGAAAATAGAATAAAATTTTATTAAATATTTTACAATCTACATTTTAACAGTGCATTCGTGTAGAGACCAAATTTTTCCATACCAGTTTCCAAAATAGTATCGCGGTGTATCGAATACAATGTCATCACTTGATGACATGTTTGGGTAAGTCATGGTAAGAGTGCCACCACCAATACTGGCTGGTTTCATCTTGACATAGATGTCATTGATGTACAGACGAATGTATTTCTGATGAGTGTACATACGATGTTCAATGTAAGCAAATTCACAATCTATGGTCTCCATGTAATAGCCTACAAATTACCACATCAGATATTAACAACTAAAACCGAGGTAAAATAAGATAAACAACTTATTTTATTAGATTCACACCCAATGATTCCTGGATGTGAATCTTGAAATTTTTACTAACTAAAAGTTTTGTAAATTTTAAAGGTCCACATATAATTTTATTATCAATTTAGCAAAAAATAAATGAACTGCATAGACTACACAGTGAATCAAATGCCCACTAAAGCCCTTTACAATGCGGTATGTTTTTAATGAATCAAAAACTCAAAATTTAATCGCTAACAATTAGAATGCATGCGAGATAAAATTAAGAAAACAACTTTTACCATCACGCGCATTGAGTGTAAACTTTCTCGTTGCACGTCGTTCTATTTCCGGAGTTGTTAGATTAACTCTTGTCATCAATATTGCAGGAATAGCGGCGCGATGTGACTTTCCTACAAATAAATTATCATCAAACTTTCATTGGTTAATTTATCATTGTTCTTGGTTCTTTGATAAGGGATTGAAGAATAAATCTTCAGTATCAGCAATAAAGGATTGATTGCCAATGAAACAAAAAATAATAATTTAATGTTTTCTGTAATTTATTATCATTATTTAATAAATAGTGTATCTAAAAAATTAATCCATTTGATTGAATTTGATTGTAACACCTTGCATTTAATTTATTAATTAATTGAGAATCTAAATTCATTCATTTGATCGAGATGATGGGTGTGGGGATCATAGGATGAGGGCGCTCCAAGGTTGGTAGTGGGGAAGAATGTTAACTTGGGGGAGGTAAAATTTTAAATTTTAAGGAGGTCAATTATAAATTTAAATTTAAGGAGGTCAATAATACCGGGCTTGTGTCAGAGTTTCGGCCTATGAGCCCTTTTTGTCATTTCTTTATTTTATTTCCATATTATATGCTAGTTTTTACATTCTGTGACAAATAAAAGATTTTTGATTTGATGATTTGTTTCATTAATTGCTAAGGATAATATTAAAAAAATTACATTTTATCTTCTAATATCTTCTTTGTGATAGGCCGGCATAAAGCCTTAACTGATTGAAGTCTCATAACAAACTATCTATAAAATATTGAATAAATTATTAAATTGACACATGTGCCAATTAGTAATTAATATGCATTTAGATAAGTAATTTATGACTAGCACTGCATACCTCCAGCTCCATTATAAAGTCCATTCAAATATATCTTGCTGTCATAGACTGTTATACCAATGTTGCCATTGCTCAATGTTGGAGCATACCGAGTATTTATGGTCACTTTATCAGGATTAAGTGGCAGGCTACAATAATCAAAACAAACCACTTCAAATTTATGATGAGAAATGTCAAACCAGACTATATAAACAGTAGGATCACAATAAAGCAATGATATTAAAAAAGGATGAATTTCCTCATTGCATCCTTGATACAGGACAAAGTGTATGCATATACTAGAACTTCTTTAAACTTTTTTACCATACCAGTCAATGAACTTAAAAAATAATTTCAATTAACTTTGTAATATTAGAATACTTGGAGAGTAACAATTGATGATATTATTATTATTGATATAATAATAATTATTATTATTGATATTATTACTGACATTAATTGTTATAATTATTGATTTACTATATAATAAAATGTACAAGAGTATAACATTGACTAGTTTTTGTTATATTCTCATTAATACTATTAAATGCTTAATACCATTTACAATTGCTGCTTTAACAGCATATATGTCTACATTTCAATTACAGCAAGAATTAAAATCACAAAAAATATAACACAAAATAAGGATAAACTAATCCTGAAAAAAGTATATTACCTTGAGCTTCTGATTTCGTACATATTTGGACTTTCATCTCCAATCTGAGTCGTTTGTCTCTTCTTTCTCTTCTGTTTTACATCAGATTTCAAATCTTCCTTTTTGCTGCTAAAAAGTTTTCCAAAACTGTCTACAAAACTAGAAAATGATGGCATATCAAAAGCCGAGCAGCTGATGATCGTGCAGCTGAAGAATGCGACCAGAAACACAAGCGAGAAGTTGATTTTCATTCTTTTGCTTTATACAAAGTTAATACTGAAAGAAAATATCACAAAAAATATAACACAAAATAAGGATAAACTAATCCTGAAAAAAGTATATTACCTTGAGCTTCTGATTACTTCTATATTTACATACTGCATAAACTTTCAAATCGATCCTAATAATAATAACATTAATAATCAATAGATAAACTATAATTTCTTTAAATTAAAGAATAAACAAGAGGTGGGAATCGAGCGAGAGTGACAATCTCACGAAGAACAAGAAACAAGATACAAGAAACAAGTGTGAGAATGTACCTATCATCACAACGTCAACTTTTGAGACTTATTTTTAACACTAAAATGTTAAATAAAATTTCAGCAGCATAATGCAACTTTTTTGAAGGTTAAATATCATTTCTCTTCGGACCATAAACGAAAAAATCTTAAGCCAAGAAATATTAGGCTTACCATATTATATTAGTCCTAAATTACAGGAAAATTGTACAAGTGGAATCAATGAAAACTGGTTAATGTTACAAATAGTTTTCGTTACAATAACAAAACAGCACTTGGTAGTCCTCACATATGCAGAGTTGACTCATCAAGTTAATTACAATTCGTTCCATGAAGTTAATATTGATCTGCATAATTTAAACTGCAGTAAGCTTACCACACACAGCTAGGCGATAAACTCAAGTATTCAAATATATTTTAAAGTTTCAATTTAATTTGCTTACTATGTTATATTATAAAAAAAATGCTTACCAACATAATTATATGCTTATTTTTATATAGAACTTAATTATATGCTCAATTATATTATAACTTTTAATTATATGCAAAATACATAATAAGGCTTAGTACAATGCGCAGTTCAAAGCCTATATATAGGAACTGACAGCTTGTAACTTGTCACAATTTTACTTGTGTGATCATTATGAGTAACCACTTGATTTACACGCTTGATGTTTCAGTTTTAGTAAACATAATATACTCTATGACATAGCGAAGCATTATTAAACAAATAACTTCTAAACAATTTAACAAAACGCCCACTAGGTAAAAATCGTAAAATTTCAATTTCTTTATTAAGACAGTAGATTTAAACTTGAGAAACCTATTAAATTGTCCATAGCACTATTTTGTAAATTAAAAAGAAAAAATATAGCACTTCAGAACGGCAAAAGTTTGTAATCTTATGCTTCTTTGATTATAATAGAACGTCTATAAAGGACCATCAGATAAACCTACATTTGTAAATTGCAACTTTTAACAAGCATTGAGTTCAACTCGAAAAGAGTTTTAAGCAAATTTTAAATTAAAAGCCATAATTATAAAAGTACTTATTTAGATTGTGTAACAGTTTAACCAATAAGCAATGTACCCATATAGTAAAGCTTAGGCTTTCTATGATATTCCTGAAAGACTATAAAGTAAGCATTGGCTTATTGACTAGCATATATAATTAGCTTTGTTAGATTATTTTATGGCTAATATAATTTAAGAATGAGATCATCGCTAATTATAATTATCAGCCTTATAAGCAAATCTCAGCTTTTTAACAGCCGTACCAATGTGTGCTAGTTACCTTGGCTTTCAATTCATCATTTGGAACTTGGACAACAATCAACAACCCTATTAATGTGACAACACACTGCAATGATAACAACAAGATCAATAATTGCAGGCCTAAGCGACAATAAGCCGCAGCATTGAATAAACTCAACATTAATCAAATTAACAATCCTAGGCCTACATAATAAAACAATTGAATCATCACGAGCCTTACAATAATGTCGATAATTCAATAGTTATCTAAAAAATTAACCTAATCTTACCTTTAATTAATGAGATCTTATATAACCTAGCTAGTACGCCTAGAAACTAGCAGAGTACCTAAATTTTTGACAATTATGAAATTCTAATTATTTTCTCATGAAGATCGCGTTACTCGAATGAAAATACGAATTTCTACTTTGAGTAAATATTACCTGTATACTGAGAGAAGCGCGCTATACCTGTATACAATAAGCCAATAGTAGACGAGCTAGTAGACGAGTGCATGAAATGTGTGCTTGAAGACAGTAACACAATCAAACGAAGAAGTCATTGGATAAGAGCGAAGGCTAAAACCACGAAGCTCCTATATATCCAGCAGTTTGGCTTATCAACAGTGGTCCTGCCCAGGTCATTGATCGTGTAGGATGCTCTCTATGAGCCAGAGTTGGGAGACAGGACATTGACTGCGCAGTTAATATAAAATCAAATGCTGCTGAATCATCTCCCTGCGAATAAGCGAGAAATTCTAGTAGTTAAGCATGGACTATGCTTATGATTTTTTTATATATAAAGTGTCATTATGTAAATGCTAAAATCAGAAGAGTATATAACCAGTGATTACCATTGTAAGATAATTATAGTGTGTATGCTTAATTATAAAATTATAATTATAGATAATTATTATTATTACACATATACTACTATTACATGTGCCTATTACAATATGATCACAAATTTAGTGGTACAAATAATTTCAATGAGAATGAATTCGTATAATTTTGCTCAACCGATATGATTTTTTCATTATTTTATGTTATTTTCATGAACATTTATTTAAAGACTGACTTTATAGACCTATTTTACTAATCGCTCTCGAAACCCTTTTCGTTTAGTTTATACGCACATAACATAACTTCTACTAATTTTTAGCCTACTGCGTATTCTGCGAAGTTCGAAGCTAATATGACTTGATAAAATAACCTAGATTATCTGGCGTCTGATAAAATTAACTCCTATTAAGTGATCAGTATATAAGCCTATACTATCAAATTTAGTAACACAGCCAGATAGATATTATAGAAGCGGAAGCAACTAAATTAAAATACAAACTAACCCTGTGAATGCAAAACATATGACGGTTCGATTATTATCTACATCTTCATCTGTATAGTTAACTTAC
>JAQIXG010004113.1:0-13465 GCA_034700105.1 Oconnorella tubifera
ATCATATCAAATATCAATTATCATATCAATTATCATATATCACAATTTATCATATATACAATTACACACAATATACAATATAAAGATGTGAAAAGGATGACTTTTCTATTTTACATGACAATGATAATAACTAAATATAGTTTATCAAATCGATACAAAATTAAACATAATACTAACTAGGCCTATTTAGATTATCAAGTGATTTTGTTCTGTTCATAAAATGCTTCAATATAATATTAATATTTTTCAATATTTTTTTTTAATTTTCAAGATAATATTATTAGTTTTGACATAGTTCAATATTCTGATACAATATCAGTTTAACACGCAAGAAACTAGGCCACATATGATATAAATGAAAAATTAATCAGATTGCTAAACAGTGCATCAAGTATATACTTGCAACTTAGGTAGTAAAACGTTTAAATATTTTTACAAAATATCCCTTAAAAAGAATATCTTTATGCCAATTCTCCTATAATTATTAAACAGTCAATAAAATTTGATGATTAAAAATTCATTATATTATAAAATGCACTTTAATAAATACCACAATGTTTCAAACCATCATTGGATCTCATCTGTATTTATACAAACCAAAAAACGACCGATTAGCCCCGGATTGAACCGAACAATACTGATTAGTACCAACATAAACCACATTTCCCTTGACAAGATTTACCATCCCATACAATCTGCTCGTCACACAAAAATGATTCTTCGACGAATTAACTGGAGGCAAAGACAACTGATCAGTTAGTTCAGCAACAGATGTTTCATCACTCGATTGCTTTACATAAATGGACTGGACAAAGTCGATGACTTTATTTACAATGTTGCCTTTTGACTTGTGGCAGTACATGAGTTGGTTGTAGACGATATAGAGACCCCCTTCGTTGATGGTGAATACTCCCTCGTTAAAGTTGAAGTGAACGATGGTGGTCCAATCGACAGAGGGTGAGGACTGCCAGTGGGTGATGTTGAATTGATCTGAAAAAAGAAAATGTTGTAAATCTTTGATGACAAGAAAAATACAATTTTTAAAGTTAAAAAATCATTTATTATCGTAAGATAAATAATGAGATTATTATTTTTAATATTTTTTTAAAGTTCAGCTTTTCGATAACGTCAGAATTTTAAGACTAGTTGTATTTTCACGTTTTTCAAGAGGTTTTGTGAATTTATTAAAAATTTGATAACTATTTAATTGTAAATGATTACACTTCGGCCTATATGATGATAATAATGACTACAACAACGACGACGATAATGATGATCAGATGATGATGATTGTCATAATCATCACCAACATCTTTTTTAAAAGATGATGATGATTACAAGATGATGATGATTTTAACTACTAAAAATTTAGAACCTTGGGAATTTCTAGATGTACAGATGTCTTCAGAAATATTAAAACTAAGTCGAGCGGAAGGGAGATGCTTAGTATTTCTCTCTTGGTCTAAATTAAACAGACACAAACGGATAAAAATCGATTAAATTTCTGGTTTTCAATTTTATATTCTTGTACTGTTCCTATTGATTAGTTTCATAATACAATACTTTCTAATTAAGATACATAATCTATTGAGAGAACGTGATATGGGTGGGGGGGGGGGGGGTGAAATAATTGTGGAGGAGTACACAGCACACATGCAAAAACTCCGACAAAAACATCAAGAACTCCGACTTTGAAAAATCTAGAATGCTATAAAACATCTCTTTTTTAGAAATTTTAAAATCATAACCAATCCCCTAGGCCAAAATTTTCTTGATAATATTAATGTCGGTTTTACTTTACTATATTTTGACGCAATGGCCTTTAATAATAATAACAGCTGAATCGTCAATAAAATCAGAAATTAATCCAAATTCATTAATTAATACAGTACAAATAGCCTTACTAATATATTATTTGTTACATTATGAATGTTTTTGGAAGAACTTACGTAATGCTTCTGGATTTAAAACTTGATGCTACAAAACAAACATATGGTTTTCAAGCTGGTTTTCAAATAAGAATTATAACAATTTACAAAAATTTCAAATACATAAAAAATTTAATTGATTTATTACAAGCCTGCATACAATACATAATCCAGAATTGTATAAAATAGTATTTCGTGTATTTCTAGAATACAGGATGTTTGCTGCACTGCAATTTTATAATTTTTTATTCACATAACCATTATTCGTGAGTCATTTACCAGAACGACCACTATGCCATAACATCGACCACGATGCCATAACATTTGTTAATTATAACAGTAATTATATAAATTATATAATCGTATGTTAAATTTCTAATCGTAAAATATTGAGTACAGATTTTCAAAGGGGGAGAAATTTGTCAAATTCTGAACATTTTTTCATTTTGGTAATTTTTGGTCAATTTTGGTCCAAATTTAGTTTCGTCTAAAATGTAAAGTTAATTAAACTTCTACAAATGCCTGCCGACCTTTTTATCAATTTATCTCATTTCATTGTTAGAATTTCAAAATTTGAATTAAAATCATAAGATCTAACTAAAACGATCCATAATTTATTGTAATAAGTATTTATACTAGTATATCACTAGTTTTTCATACCGATGGTTTTGAGCGCAAAGTCCACATCATGTAACCCAAAACTGCGAAAGTTAAGACAATATTTATCAAAAATAGCGCGACAAGAATTCGTAAACGCTTTCTCGATTTTGTATCTACAGTTTTTTGTTCTAATGAAGTATAGATCTCATCGTTTGCGTTTGGAAATCTTGACACCCCGGGCCGATTGTAAGTGGGGCTTGGGGCCCGCGCAGCCGGGAGAGGGGGCGTGAATTGAGCTTGGGGCCGTCGGGGGAGCTGAGGGGTATGATGAGGGGGCGTGTGGGTCCTAGGGGAGTGATGCAGGGAGGAGTTGGAGGGAAGACGACTACTTCCAAAAGAATACATTTCAATTTAATAAAACTTGTTGTTTATAATTTTAGGATATAATTGAGTTTAGAATATTATTTCTCGATATTTAGTCGGTTTAATAATCATAATATATATAAGAATTCTTTTATTTCTTTATTATCCTATAATAAAAATAAATTTATATCATATTAAACTTCAAATTAGGGGCCCTAATGTTTTTTTCAAATCAAGCAGTAAACAATTACAGGGCTAATTAATATGCTAATTAACAGTTAATTAGCATAATAACGTTTGAAATTTACTTTGGGTAAGAATTTTGACTGAAATCCGAATCCGACAATTTATATAAACAACACACAGAACTTCATTGACAGTTTGGGTATTTTAACGTTAACTAAATCTTTTAATAACTTATAACTTCTAAATACATCTAGTACTACCAGGATGATATATACGCAATAGCTTTATTCTCAAAACTAGCTTAACAGAAATGAAAGAGATAATAATATGGAAATCTTTTAAAAATTACCATCAATCATACGATACAGTAAAAATAAAACTCTAATTTGTGTTTTTTGACATTAAATTATGATTTAATAATATCCCCTAACTACATAATCAAGTTAATAGCCAATTCAAAATTCAAAAATAATGTAGGGCCTACAGCGTATATAGTCTATTGTCTAATTTCACTAATTTATTAATTAGTAATTAACGAATAAGTATTTTGAACAGCTATATTGATTAACTTTTATAGTGTCGTGTGTTATAACAAAACATCTGCATGCTAATAATTTTTGTCATTAATTTGTTAACTACTATACGGTAGAACGGTTACGTTTTCATATCATGGTTATTGTAAGCTTACTAAATATGGATATAAGCTTGTAGAATATCGTGACGCGTCAAAACGGCCCCGACAAATGGGCCCCGGCTGTTAATACTTACGGGTAGGCTTAGAATTAGGATGTTGGTTAAGTTTAGGATTGAAGCATGAGTTAGTGCTAGGGTTTGGGTTAAGTTTAGAGTTACTTAGGGTTAGGGTTATTGAATGAATTGACGGGGCCGTTTTATCGGGTTAATGTATTCCGGGCCGTTTTGTCGGGGTACCATGGTTATTTATAATTATAAAAATATGCTAAGCGTTAATTAGTTAGGCCAACAGTATAAATTAAGTCTCATTAGTATCCGGTTTTATTTATCAAATGTAAATTCAAAGGCTGCAATACACGACGGCTGAAAATAAATAAACTATGTAATTATTTATTCTGAGTAATAATAACATAATTTTTCAGTAATTTCATAACATTTATCTAAACTTCTAAAGGCTTCCTATCATAGACTATTTATTCTGCGATATATACGTATGTATTATCCACATAAGCATTTTTAATGTCATATATGATTGCTTTGCAGATATTTTTAAAAGCTGATAGTGAAGTTGTCATAAAATTTTGATGGAAAATGGAAACCAACAACCTGATCTGCAAGCGAATGATTTTTTGACTTCATGCATTTTATTCCGAGAGCCTAATATTACAAGTTTCATAACGAATAATTCTATTCGTCAATTTCTATTTAGTCTATCATAGCCTTTGGAAAACTTTTATTCGTCTAATAAGTAATTACATTTCGATTCTATATTTTGTTTCATTTATGTATTTGAATAAAAAGGTTTATGTAGGCTACTCAAAAAGACATTATGTTTAAGTGAGGGTTTTCGATGAATTATACCAATTTACCCCCCCTTAAAATATCAAATTTTTGACACCGTTATTCTACGCGAACTTAGTGATAATTATTCTACGAAAGGATAATTCTTTATTGATATTTTCTTAATATATCTAGATGCCTAGGTATTTGTATAACTATAGACTATGTATTTAATTGTTTTGTGACAATATAATAATTAAAAGTTTAGAAACATTCAAGATTATCACAATTACATCAATTATTAGCTATCGAGAGTAAATAAATGAATTTTTATTGCAGTTCTTAAAAATATCATAAAAAGTTTAACGTTTATTTAACCGTCGAGGGACGATATTCGCAAACGTCAAGTTTAATTCACTTCAAATTAGTTTATTCACGAGTTTTTGCACTCAGTTATTCCGCATCGTGTTGTCAATTTTCATCTTTCGTAGATAAAAAAAATTCAGTTTTTTTCTGGTTTGTTCTCTAAATCCTTCTCGCGAAGTGGACTTGCATCATCACTATTATATTATAATATGTCTATTTTTAGCAATCATTTTAAGTTTTTTCAATGAGTCATCGTTTAATGATTACTTATCGTGACTTGTTATATAACATGTCGGCCTATACACGTGACTTAATTAGGCCGATATATTGATTAAGTTCTCTGCTTTGTTTCGATATTCTAATTTACTGCATCCTTTAGTAAGAAGCTTAATTCTTAATTTAAACGTTTGTTTAAACCCAAAAAAAGACGTTAATCTTAATATTGACTAATTTAATAGGGATTCAAATTGCTAACCATACATTTTAACATTAATCAGTAGCGTAGGTAAGAGGTGTTGTATGAGTTATCTCCCCCCCCCACCCCCATTGAAGGTCAAAATAATTTTTTATAATAAAGATTTCTGCTTTGTTTCGATATTCTAAGCGGGTAGCTTCTTCTCCCCCCCCCCTCTTTTGACGATTAGTAATTTTTGTGAGGAACCCCCACGTACCCCTTTAGTCAATTCCTGGCTACGCCTCTAGCAATGTCCTGGGGCTATTTATTTACATTTTACAAGGTTCCTGAAGCAGTTTCTTGAAAGCTTTACGAAACTCCACATTGAAGATTGTGTAGATGACCGGGTTAAGGAAACTATTGATGTAACCGAGCCAAGCGAAAACTGAAAAAGCTGTCTGTTCAATTTTACAAAAAGTCTGTTTATCGAAAAGTTTGTGACGTATGCAGACGGCGTTGATTATATTCAGAGTAAAGAATGGAGCCCAGCAGAGTATAAAGACTCCTGAAATACAAAAAAAAGATTAAAAAGTCAATGATTAAAATTTAGAGGCAACATGATTCAGTGTTGCGTAATGATTATTATAATAGAGAATTGATTGAATATTATGTTATAATGGGTCGAATATTTCTTCTTAATTGTAATCTAAATACATACTCCTGCATTAAAACAAAGTGCAAGCTCTTTGATGGAATTTCATTCATTTTACAACAAATAATAATAAAGATTTACTATCAATTCATTGGCGTGGGATATTTATGCGACTTTGAAAATACGCAGATTTTTAGCAGTCATCCAATCGCATATCGTTCTAATTTTCCAATTTTATTTTATAGCTATCTTTTTACAGTAAGCTGTAATGCGCCTAAAGTGTGTGTATTTTCAAATGCGTGTAGTTTCAAATATCGCGTCACTCTCCCTCTCATTCATATCTGAAGACGGATGAATTCCACCCAGCTGCCAGTCCTAGAATGATAAAGTGTTAACCACGCCGTAGAAATATGATCCTTACTACAGGGCCGACTTTATTGCTTGCAATGGGCGGACAGGTAGCAATGCGATACAATCACTCAAAGTTACGAATCATTTTTTTCTGTAAGTCACAAAATATAAAACACCAAAATTTGATTGGTATTTTTGCAATTAAATTTTTCCATCAGCAGTATCTTAGTGTATCTTCATTGCAAAGGAGTTTCCATTAAAAATTAATACAAAAAAAATCAAACAGCAGATTTGACGCGTTAATATATGCCACCCTGCGGTTAATACAGAAAATAGCAAAAGTTAAATCATACTATACCTAGTACAATTGCCAGAGTTTTTGTTGCCTTTCTTTCCCTCGCTCTTAATCCTTTCTCCTTTTTATGCAGCACCGCCATAGCTGGCCTCCGCTCGCTCAAATTCTTCCCCTGTTGATTCGAAACGGGCGATGAATCTCTGCTCAGTGCCTGTGTTTTATTATTCAAAGGTGAAAGTTTAAAATTTGCATCTTTCACTGTATTAGTACTTAGATGTTTAAAGTTTTCATCACAAGTTGCTTCATTTTGAGCATCTAATTTCATCGCCCTTCTTTGGACAATTTTTTCCTGATTTTTTCCCCTTCCCCGCCCATTGGTGGATACATTTCCTAAGCGTTCATTGGTTGCTTCTTGACCTATATTTCGTTCAAGATTATTGATCGCTGCTTGACCTATATTTTCATTAGATGTTGCCGGACATATCTTACCTCGATGCTCATTGGCTGCTTCTTGAAATATATCAATGTTTTCATTGGCTGAATGTTGACCTAATTCTCTTCCCAGCGTATTTTTACATCTCAGATCAGAATCCTTGAATTCGGCTTTCTTACCATCTCCCTGGCGTCCATTTCCATATACGCTGATTTTCATTAAATTTTTTCCAAGTCCTTTATTTCTAATTTCTTCTTGTTCACTTCTATCTCCCTTATTTTTGCCAACATTTTCTGGATTGGGTAAAGCTTGACCTAGCTCATACTTAGGGGTTCTTTTTTCTCTCGAGTTCTTAAGTGAATCTTTGGAATGCCTCATTATTGCCTTCCCTCCGTGTTTCTTATTTGACTTTCTCGTCTGGCTCAAGGATCGTGCTTCTGAAACTGTAAGATTTCTTCCTTCCCTGTCACATCCATTGTAACTACTATCTGGCTGCAAGAATTTATCATACGCTTTCGTTTCCATAGTCTCAAACTTAAAAACTCTTGATTTTTCCGAAGTGGTTGTTTTTCGGATTAACGCCTGATCCGAATCACTTCCATCCTCGGTCCTGGAAGTCCTCTCCTCGAAAGACGTCACGGAGTATCTCCTCCCACTCCAGCTCGCTTGCCTGGAACAAGGGCTCAACGTTGAACCCCGTAACGTCATTTCCAAAACAACCTTTTTCGGTGACGTGACCGAATCTGATCCTGGAGAAGGTTGCATTAGAAGCTCACAAGTTGAACCAAGTTCACTGCTACCACCATCTGAATTTCTAACATTACTTCTATTTGAAACCACTGCGGAAACCACTTTTGAATTATCGTAATCTTTCCGTAAAGTCAAGAAGGTTCTAAATCGACTCCGAGGTTCTCTTTTCACAGACATCCCATCCATCTCATCTTTCTTGAGCTTCCTTTTTCGATTCGCTCGCACCACTATCGCTCTGAATGTTTTGTAATAGAGCAAGAGCATCAGGAGACCTGGGATGTAGAAGGATGTCATGGAGGAATAGATGAGGAAGTCATCGTTGTAGAAAGTGCACAATTGGGGAGTGAGCACCCGCCGCTCCGTGTAGTTCATCCCGAGGACGATGGGGGAGGATACGATGACGGAGACGACCCACGTGACGGCTAGCGTGACGTAGATGCGATTTGAGTTTTTGTGTTTGGCGTATTTTATTGGCTGCGTGACCGCTATGAATCTATAAGTGGCATTTGGTGATTGATTGAGTTAGGAATTGTTTAGGAAGAAAAGCTAATGATTAATTGATGAAGAGAAATTGCTGAAAGAGTGATTTAGAGAAGTAATGTCAACATTACTCTTTCGTTGAGCTCAATGTCAACATTCTATTCAATATACTAGCTTCTTTAAAAATAACGCAATGTAACACATTATTTATTTCACTTTTTTAAAGGTACTATACTAGTTTCTTTTTGCTGTTGAACTACTAAATATAAATCCTTATTGGTATTTTTAAGTGTTCTATACTAAGTTGTTTATACATTACCAATTGGTAAACAAAAATATCTCTTATCTTAATTCTTCAATATTATTATTTATTGATTCTGGGCTCTAATTGCTTCATAATGCGTGCGGTTAGTATAATAAATAATGAAAAATAATATAGCAATACAATTGCATTAATTAAACAAACACCTGTCTACGCTGATAGCGGCGAGATTGAGGATAGAGGCAGTACAGCACATGACGTCACAGGCCACCCACGCGTCACACAAACCGTCGCCTAATAGCCACGCACCATTATTTATCTATAACAAAGTGAATTTGAAATTAAGTTTTTCATGATTTACAAGGCGCATTTGAAATTAGTGAAAGTAAGTCTATAGGTGAATTTTAAATTTTTATGACTTACAAGATGAATTTGAAATTACATAAAACAAGTTAACAGCAGTAACTGTTGTTTATAATTATAAAACGGCTATTTCAAAGTTTTTCTGTGACTTTTACAAGGGTATTTTGAGATATTGCGTGAAAATCATTATAACTTTAAAAACTTAGTAAACTAAAAGATATAAAATAAATGTCAAATAATTGTTATTACTAAATTTCAACTGAAATTTAACACGTACTAAGCCTACTCGCTAAAGAATTTAATATGAAATTCCGTCTAGAGTTTAAAACTCAACTTTCTATATATCCTTTTTTCATTCAATAAAAGCGTATAAAAAGTATAATTAAAAAGGAAAATGAAATAAAAGCTAATAGATAATACAGTGGTGCAGCGAGGTTTTCTAAAGAGGGGGGGGGGGGAATTCCTCCAAAAAATAGTTACGACCTTTTTGTTGGGCTATCATTGAATTTTTGGTCTCTGTATACATTATACAACACTATTTCTTCACAAAATTGTCACAAGTGGGAGTTTTACCGTTAAAATAACATACTGAACATAAAAAATATTTTAATTCGAGTGGGGGGAGGGTTGGATTTTTATAACCCCCTCCCCCCCCCACTGGAGCTAAAACATTTTTATGATGGGGAGAGGGTCCCCCAAATTCCCCCCCCTTCGCTACGCCACTGAGAGCATAAATTCAAATTACATAATGTTCGTCATTAAAAACAATGGAAATTAAAATTCTATTAATTTTGCTTATGTTTTTGTCTTTAACAATAATTTATAGTAAAAATAATTTAGTAGTCAGATATATTATCATATCAAAATTGCTAAATGGCAATCAGGTGACGAATAAATCATAATAAATCGTAATAAATCGTAATAAGTCGTAATAAACGAAAGAATTAGAAACAATACAATTATTTATGATGACTATTTAAATGGTACCCCGACAAAACGGCCCCAAATACATTAACCCGACAAAACGGCGAATACATTAACCCTACAAAACGGCCCCGTCAATTCATTCAATAACCCTAACCCTAACTAACTCTAAACTTAACCCAAACCCTAGCACTAACCCAAACTTTAGTTCTAACCCTAACCCGTATCCTAACTCAAACCCTAACCCTAAGAATTAACAGTCGGGACCCATTTGTCTGGGCCGTGTTGACGGGTCAAGCAATGTACATGCATACTTACCTCAACATACACTGCAAGTGGCATGACGAGTATTGCAACCATGACGTCAGCAATTGCCAGTGAAACTATGAAGTAATTCGTAACCGTTCTCAAGCCTCTCTCCCTGTAGACACTCAGGCATACAAGCACGTTACCAAACACAGTGAGACAGGGTATAACAAGCAGCACCACCACCCAATACTTCTTATCTACGTCGTAGTAAAGTGACGTCACGTTATGAGTGATGTTGTGTAACGTGGTGACGTCAAAGTAAGACGTCATTTTATGTTAATTTATTATTTACGTTTTAAATATGTGGCATATTTATTATATGAGCTAAAAGTACTCATTTTTAAATATTTGATAAACGCAGCGGCGATATAGATATAACTGACGGAAAATTCTCAGATTTTAATCCAATTTATGAGTAAATCTATATAATAGAATATAGTATAAAATATTGACAAATTATAATGCTATAAAGCCTACAAAATTATAAATTGTAATGATTATTGCTTATTAATAAGTATATATAGCTTATTTCAATGTCTAGTATATATCTATTTGAAAATAATAATAAAAAATACAAACTAAAATCAATAAATTTATAACAAATGGTTTATATTATAAAATAAAAATGATATATCTACTTAAAGATTATTAATTGTTAAATCAGGAAACATTAGTTTTTGACAAAAGCTAATTTGACTTCCTAGTTAATGTTGCAATCTCAGTGTTGAGAAGAAAATGAGAGCGAGCGAAAGATGCAGACTAGCATGCAAGTTTTCTACTATGCATAATCTAATATATCTTACACCTTTACGTGATGCGATAAGAGTATTATGAATTCACTTTTTCATTCAAATATCATCAGTATATTGTCAGATAATGTTTTCTTGTCACTAAAAACACTAGAATGTCAGATGGATTCAGTGCCAGGCAATATCCCGGCAAATCGATATGTTTACTTGACATTAATATGATATAGTGTGTGCAATTTAATTACAATCTTATTTTAAATGAAGACATAATATTTCTGATTGTTTAGTGGTTAACCTGAAATATAATTTAAATAAAATTAACGTTTTCGATTGACCCAATAATACATTGCTAAATGATTATGCTTACGATGAAATATATTCCATACGCTATAGAAGTAACATGTACATATGTTTTCGGAGTAAATGTTTGATCATATTATTTAATTAAAATGCAGTATCTTAAATAAATAAAAATGTTACATATCTATTTGTACTTTTTAGTAAATTAGTTTCCCCAATTATTTCTGTTGATCCGATCTAGCTTCCTCTTATCTTATATCTCTAAATTGCTTCTTTGCATCGAAAAACGAAATGGACTTAATATTAAATCCTGTGTACTTTTATTGCTTTTCTCGATTTGCTGAGTGTAGAAAATAAATGAACAAACAATTCATTCTTTCTAACCTTCGATCCACAGATCTACAAATTGATCTTATAAGACGTTCAGTGCGATATAGCGTTTCTATAGTCAATCTCATTACGATGAGAAAAAAAATTAACTAGTTTTTCATTTGTTTTATTGAAGACGAGCAAATGAAAATAAAAAAGAAATCTAAGGATTAATTAATCTTTAATCAATATTTCAGCTTTTAATTAATCTTAAAATCTATAGCGATATAATTAAGCTTACTAGTAGAAATATTAAATTGTTTCCGTATTTTAAATTAATTGAAAGTGCTATAGATGATTATTTAAGTATAAATTGTCGTTTTATGAAGGCCAATGCTATATAACTAGGCATATACAATATATTAAGCAAAGTTGAATAAACTTTTGTTTGCAGACGTTTAAATTTAGAGATCAATCGCGTGCAGTCTTTAATACTCAAAGAACCAATCGCCGTTGATCTATCATACACTAATACACTACGAGAGGAACACGAGATAAAAATTCAAGTTTTTTCCTCAATAAAAATGATCTATGTCTCCGTTGAACAGAAGTTGTGACATTCCTTTAGAAAAGAGCGAATAAATTTCTGGAGGGGGGGGGGGCTGAGGGGTGTTTCTATATTTTCCCTCCAAATTAAATAGAAAAATATGACTATTTTGGATTAATCATTGTACTTATTTGGTTGGTAATAAATTAAAAAGAGAGAAAGTAAACTGAGAGAGCCAAAAGTGTAAAAATTCAATAGCTTGTTTTGTGGTGAATAAAAAATCCTCCTCTCCTCCCCCTACTCCACCTCCTCCCCCTTCTCCCCCTCGTCCCCCTCCCCTCCTACCCCTCCTACCCCTCCTCCCCTGAGTTTCCTACTGGCTCCCTGATTCATTGCCCGTCAAAGTCGGCTGTTTGCCGTCACGAGGTAGGAGTAGGAAGGGTGCAGGAAAGACCATGGAGGACGGGGGAGAAACGGAACAAAAATCATCCGTCAATACTGAGTCGACACCCGACTTATGATCTGACGCAAAATCTGTCGATGGATTTTTCTTGAAAAGCAATTATTAAATTGCAATGGGAATAAGTGAGTGGATGATTCTGCAATAAGAATTGATTGTGAAAACTGAAGTTCTTGTATGCATGATAGATGTTGTTACTTCAGGATTTATATAAGATTTATCCATATATGTAAGCGAAATTTTAATATTTTGTGCAGTTTAATATTGTTGAAATTTTATTTTTATTTTTATTTCAAGCAATAAGCTGTAGGGGGTCATGATTATTGCTACATTGGCATGACTAAAAATGCATGAAATAATTTTCTGTGCATAAAAATATCGATCCGTGTCAACAGTGCATACTGTCCATGGAGTTTAATAAAAGTAAATAAATACATTATATAAAAATAAACAAAATTAAATATTTAAGTTTTTCACAACATTAAGTTGACATAATTAAGGCCTCGTCCTCTGTACGATGTTGAGAGAGAAGGATTGATCATAGGTGATAATCATAGATCGTCAAGACAATCATGATTGAAATTCGATAGAGAGTGAGAGCGAGAGGGAGTGAAAAATGTAGATAGACCAGACAGATAGACAGACAGATGGATAGACGGACAGACAGAGAGACAGACCGAGAGACAGACAGACGGACGGACGGGCGGACGGACGGATGGATGGACGGGCGGACGGACGGATGGATGGACGGGCGGACGAACGGCGGACGGATGCTGAAGGATGGACGGACAGACGGACAAACAGATGAACAGACAGAAAGACAGACAGACAGACTGACGAAACAAATGAACGGATGGACACGGACATACAGACAGACTCTCAAAAACAAAGAAAGGTATAATTTATCTGCGCTAATAAAGAGAGACTGACAGAGAGATAGTCCGACAGACAGACAGGTAGATTGACATATA
>JAQIXG010004114.1:0-13459 GCA_034700105.1 Oconnorella tubifera
TCCCGGGGGGCTATTGTCGGGGGGCGATTTTCCGGGGGGCGATTTTCCAGGTGGCGATTGTCCTGATACGGAACATTTGTAACCTTTGATAATGAACAAAAAAAATATATAGATATTAAATATAATAGATATCCAAAAATCTACACGATTATAAAACAAAACGATCAAAATGATTAATGATCACCTACTGCAGTGGTTCCCAACCAGGGGGCCACGGGACAAAAGTGGCCCGTGGACCCTTTGGAAGTGGCCCGCCGACCCTTTTACAAAGTAAAAAAAAATTAAATAGATACAATGAAAGTGTGTTTTCGGTAATGAAAGATAGTTGTTGTGTAAACACAGTTTTCATCGTTTGATCGACTAACCAAAAAGCAAAGTTGAAAAGAAGAATAATTAGTCGTTCTTGACCTCTACTTTCAAAACATTGCGCACAATTTATTTGAGATTAATTATTTTTCTCAAAATTGTTTCAATTTTTCTAAGAATGAATAATACGAGCGACATTTTGCACATCTCGTTGCAAAGTGCAGTGGAAGAGGAACAGAAGAGGGCTGATGATCTTACACAGCTTTAAAAGCATGCTGCTTTGTACAACTACGAAGTTGCTGCCGATGTACCCTATGAAGGCAACTGCTTCTTTAGTGCAGTTGCACTCCTACTTGGACGACCAGCGGCTGCCTCATGGTCTAAAAAGGTTGGGAACCACTGACCTACTGTTATTTTAAACAGTAACACGTGCAAAAATAAAGTAACGATTAAAAACGTCCATTACCTGTAGAAAACTTGATGTTTGAGAATTCCATTTCTCCTCTGGTCTCCCGTGCCATGTATTGAGAACACTCAGACAAACCTAAAAAATATCTTTTACATGTATCTACTTCAGTGAAAGAAATTAACTGCAGGATATATTAAACATTTAACACTGACTGGGTATCTAGACAATCCTACATAGGACATGTTAATTGAGATTTAAAAATAAATCTTTATGATTAAAGCCAACATAATTAGATACCAGTACCGTGTATATGAACTTTTCAGATTATAATTCATCTCTGGAATAGAATGAATTCTCTTATTCCAGTCAAAGCAAAAAATAAAAAAAATATTCGATATACAATAATATACCTTTCCGTCATTGTAAAGGTTTGGATTGAAGCGTACGGTGTGATTACCAGTCGTCTCGAGATTTATCAGAGGAGGAGAGTTGGGGTAGTCCATGGGGAAATAGACATCAAACTCAAAGCAGCCGTTTGCGTATGGTGTATCAGCGGGTCCGGTCATTAGTACCTTGATAGTATTCATCATTTTATTTCTCATTTTATTTAATTTAGACTCTTTTTATCAGATTAAAAGTAAAGTTTAAAGTCAGGATGGTGGCGTCTTGATAAAAAGATAGAAGTACATTAGCTTGACAAATCCATTCTGATAATTGAATAACTCTAAACAAGACCCCAACTTTAACCAGAATACAAACCCCTGCCCTACATACCCCTGCCCTACTCTAAACAAGACCCCAACTTTAACCAGAATACAAACCCCTGCCCTACATATAAGAATTATGTTGGGTTGATCTGTCGTTTTAACAGATCATCAACGATATTCAGGAGAAATTTATGCAAGATAAATTTAAAAAAGAGTAAATTTATGGTACAATAAACAAGTCATGAATATATTGATTTATTCTTTGAATAATTTCATTATAAATTCAAAGAAAAGATTCCCACCTTCATAACGTCTAGTCTATCTTCATCGCAACGCACAAACACGCTACTACTGGCAGACAATGGTAGCGACGTCGATAACGTGACAGCCTCCTGCGCCAACCTGCGAGCTCGCATGGCGTTATTAATGTCTCCCGCTGCTTTCACGTTAGTCTCGTAGCGATGAGGCGCAAAGAAACGAACGACGTTATTGTCATCCGACACTATTTTGAATGTATCTGAAAGATACCGAAAAAAATTATTTCGTTGCATTAATGATAAGATCATTAATGATAAAATCATTAAAAATTTATTGTTACATTAATGAAAGGCAATTTCTTTCACGACATAATAGCGAATTATATTCGCTCAAATAGTATAAACATTAAAACCATAATTTTAATATTTATATTAATAATGTACAAGAAATATAATTTCTTATAAGTTATTGAAACCAATGTAAAGTACAGGATGCGCCAAAAAATAACCCTCTAGCGAATTTTCAATAACTAACCCAAAAATGTTAATGTTCTGCAGCAGTTTAATCATGAAATAATATATAAAGCAAATGCAATTGCAATGTGAATGACATTTAAAATGATAGTTCACTAATGATATCGTAACAAACCAAACTGCAATCGTCTCATTATGTTCATATACCGCTCTTCCTCCGAATGATTCATTCGACCAATAGCAATCGCCATATCATCCTCGTCACCAATCCTAGAATCCGATCTATTCTCTCCAACTATATAAATAAAATATCAGGCAAGACAAACTAAAATAAATATGAAGAAAGTTCGTTTATTATTTGCTTCAAAATAAAACACTATTATAAATTATAGGAACAATTACAAGAGGATAAATAACTTGTTTGCGAGGCTGCTAGAAAAGCAAAACCAATTAAAATAGCTTGAAATTGCTTACTTTAATAGAATCAATAAATATCAAGTCTAAGAAGCCAAGCCTTAAAAAGTACTAAATAAAAAATATTTATAACACATCTATCAATAAATGAAATAATATCAGGAAATGACGGCTAAATCAAGCTAGAAGTTACAATAGAAATAAACTTACTGCTTTTTTCTAGAACCTTCTCAACGGCTGCTTTATGTACAATACGAGCCGTCTCTTGAATGTCGGCAATCAACACGGCTAGACCTTCGCTTTCTTCATCATCCGGTTTAGTTGCAGCCATAACTTTAGCTTTTGTTTTCTTACCCCTGAAATAATACAAAAATCAACTTTTAGCTAATAAAAACTATAATAATTGTTTATATAACGATAAATTTCGCAATACCTACTAAAGTGATAATTATAACACTCTACACTTAATTATTCAGTATAACTTACAGCTGGTGAATAAATATTTTCAAAACAACTATAAAAATCAATAAAATTAAGAGTCTCGCAATATACGAAGAAAAAACTTGAAATTATTTTGAAAGAACTGAGCTAACTGGGTATGCTCACACGTTAAAAACACTGAAGATTTTAACATCAATGTAAAAGCAGTAAAAAGAATAATAACTCGATTTAAAGTTGAAGATAAATTATTTACATTAAAGTTAAAATTATGTAATAAAATAAATTACTCATTGTATAAATAAATTATTAATCGTATAGAAATAAACTACTTGAGTCTGCTAGCGTAAGTGTCGACGCATTGCTTCATCTTATCGAGTAAACTGGTCACAGACGCGACATCATCATCACGATCAAGGGGCAGCAGCAGCGGAGTCAACATTGGACACTGCGCTATGTTGCGCAGTAGCTCCAGTAGCGCGCGATACTGAGGAACGTGACATGCCATGTCTAAAACTGGTCATAGCGAAGAAACAAAGAATTCAATCTAAGTTCATTATAGGAAAAATATTTGAAATCCTAATACGGAATATACAAATTTGAATGTTTGTTATATACAGTTTATACGATCAATTGTTAATCTGTTTCATCTAAGACTATTTTATTTGATTTTTTTTAAAATTTTTTTTAATTCTTATTTATTTATTTTGGTTTATTGCCTGTTTGACTGAATCCCTTTTTACTCTAAGTTGACGGTGTATTGCATTAATTGTTATCCATTATATGAATGCAACAGAATTGACTTGCTGCATCCATCAGCATCAAGAAGTTATAAAACATGCTTCAAATCCCAGATCTCAAAGTCTGAGCGCTAACTAATCACCCAATGAACTTAGACTGTTAGAAAACAAACCTGAATCATTGCGTAGATAAGAAGACATGGCCGGCACAAGACATGACTGACTGAGCAGCTCTAGTAAAGAACTTGGCAGAAGACAATTCTGACTTTGCTCTTCACTGCTACCTTTCTCATTAAACTTATCATCATCGTTTGATGTGCCGCTAGCTTCACTCGCAGCTGAGGCTTCGTTCATCAGCTGCTCACTGGCCGGTTGGCTGCTGCTACCGCAGCTGATATAGCTAGCTAGTACCTAAAGATGAAGAGAGTTATGATTCATATTTCTTTATATGTGGCATACATACTGCAGTGTTTAAAATTCAATTACTTATTACATATGTTAAATCAGCGATTCCCAATCTGTGCGTCGCGACCCCAACTGGGGTCGCCTGATAATTTGCAAGGGGTCGCCTGAGACCTTCTGAGAATAAATTTTTTAAATAAAAAACGAGTTTTTGTGCAATGTATATGCAATCAACATTGCACAATGCACACTTAAAATGTAAAGTTAGACATTTAATTCATTTGCAAATTTATTTTTTAAAATATTGAATAAAAAATCTAACAAATTGTTGTGTTGGGGTCGCCACAACTTTAAAATTTTATCGTCGGGGTCGCCACAACTTGGTAAATGTTATCAAGGGGTCAAAGCATCAGAAAGGTTGGGAACCTCTGTGTTAAATCATAAATTGCACTATCCCATAAACCATTATTTTCTATATTAACTGTATACAAGAAATCTATAAATAACATAGTGAGCGTTGTTAAAGTTTAACAGAAATGAATACAACTCAAACTGCTAATTTCAAAAATAAAACAAAGTTGCATTAGTATTATAACTCTATAACATATAGACAAATATAAATCAGAACCTGTAGTAAACAAGTAACGTGTTCCTCTTCGCTTTTCTGCCTCAAAAGTGCGTGTTCTGCGTCCCAACTGGACGTAGTAGACCCGGTACCAAACCCGGTACCCTTGGCCCAGTAGTTCTGCGTCTTCTCTTCCGCGGTACTCTTGTGCTGCGTTGTTACTCCGGCATTACCGCTACTCGACGTGTTCAATGACGCTTGCGTGGCAGCGATAATCAACTGAGAGAAAAAATGCTAAATAAGTTGTGAAATTAAAAAACAAAACAAACAAAATCTAAAGCATGATAATTAATTAGAAGAAAAGATGATATTAGAAAACCTAGATTAATTAAAATGCTTTGCATTAAAATGTGAATTGAGATTTAAGCGGCAATGCAATTAAAACTAGATTTAAATTTATAAATTAGCAATCATATGAAATAAAATACAGAATTTGACAAAATTCAACCTTACAGATTAAGAGCTTTTTTAAAATAAAAACAATGAAATATGAATTATTAACACATAACAATACTATGACTATCACTTTATAACGTTTTTACAGTAACGAAGAAAGTTATATAGTTACTAAATCATTCTATTAAAAGTCATAATTCAAACGATGCATCTAAATATAGACTGAATAGATTAAACATTACACAACATAAACTACAAATTAGTCAATACTACTCGTATTGACTAATTTTTTTTAGTTTTTTATATACGCTGTGTATTTCTTATCGATAATAATTTATAGTTATTATCGAAGCTAAAAATTACTATTATTATTATTCACTAAAACTGATTTATATTTCTGTATGAAATCTTGCCTCTTGGTGCGAGGCGGGTGCAGGCTGACGCGGCGCGTGATGACCCAGAGTGGACAGACAAGTAAGTATCAGATGGACAGCACCGATGTCCAGAGCTGTTCGTCTGAGCAGCAGTCCATCATCAGTGGTCAGTGGCATTGAGTCAAACAACATCTTGAGGACATTAAATGGCATGGCGGGTAAAGAACTTGCAACAGGAGACGTCAGAATATGACCTGAATAAAACGATACTTAGATACTTCAAAGTAAACTTAGGTCAAATTACAAATTTTAGCATTAAATCAGCGAGAATTGTAACGCAAAAAAATTCTAGAGTCAATCCAGAAGATATTATCTATTCAGGAATTATATCATCTTATCATTTGATTATTACCATTATAATATTATTGTTATATAATTTCCTTATCTCAAATTATAATGATTAGAAAAGAATGAAGACAATAAAAAATAGTTCTCATTCTATTTTAAAAACAAAGCAAGAACACCCAACCTCCCTCTCCATCATCTGTCACCCCGAGGACCAGTCTCAGCAAACACTGAGCGCGCCTCTTCTCTCTCAGCAACACCTCAGCGTAGCCAGGCAAGCGTAGGAAGAGACTGAAAGCTACGAGGGAGTGAGGAGGGATACTAAGCACCGGGGAGACGGCTAGCTTGTGCTGGGAGGGAGGACTAGGAGGTATAGGGGGGTCGTAGATCTCCTGAAGCAATGAGAATAATTTAATGTAACAGCATCAAAAATGCTATATAGTGACATGGTCTAAACAAGGTGTACAAAATACAAGTGATGAAAATATTTGTAATATAATAATAAGTAATAATAACTTACAATAAGTTCACTGCACTGCATTTATCTTGCAGGATTTTAATATTCGTAAAAACCATAAAACTATTAAAAACGTACTTCGTATATTTCCTCAGCAGACTCCACAGCGACCCAGTCATGTCCCAGACCCTGAGCCGTGCCCGTATTTTCCTTATTCATCTCAGTGGGAGCTGATGACCTACTGAACTCTGGATACAAGAGTGGGAGGTGTTCAGCAAGAAGAGCTAATCCTCCGATACTGGAAAACACCTGAAGGGATGAGACGGATCCCTGAGTCTTGAGAAGTAGACTTGTCGGAATGATGTCATCGTTGTCATCATGATTATCGGCGTCTTCTTCATTATCATCGTCGTCATCTTCTTCTACTGCTTTTTCCTCTTTGAGAATTTCTAAGAGTAATAATTTCAGCGAATAATTTTAAAAGATACTTGAAGTGTGTAATGCAAAGTAAATAAAAAGGAAAAGAAAAATGTACAAATAGTTACAGAATATAATTCAATATCTTTGAAAATTACGGAACAGGATGTGATGAAAATGTTCATACTTCCCAGAAAATAAAACATATAGTTTCTAATATCAACCATCTTGAAAAAAGATGGTAGACAAAAGCGTAAAATGAATTAAAATATTACGAAAACAAAAAAAAACAATATTACGTTTTTTCAAGTTATCCGAGCAACTCTTTGAAGCAGCTGCGTCTGAGGATGAGTCACTCGCATTCAGCTGCTTGAGAGTAAAATTTAGCTGGGCTTGACCCTGTGGCTGACCGCGGTCAGAGAGAAGGACCAGCAGCTGAGATATGGTCAGACCAGACGGGATTGGCTGATCTAGAAATACAGCAAATAAATGTTATGTTTATCATTACATCAGTAGAAAAATCACTAGTGACTTCAATTGTATGCTATAAATATTAAGTCATTACAAGAATAAAAAAATGATGTCAATGTTAAATACTGGAAATACAAAACCAAATAGCCTTAGGTCAAGCATTTATTGATAATAAAAACCTTACAAAAAAGCTAACTTAAACTAAACTAAACTTTTAACTAATTCAATTTATTTAGTCCAAATTGCTATTTATATTGTACTTAATACATTACTTTACTTACTTCTTTGTATTATATATTATTACGTTTATAAAAAAAACACAAAAAAGTCATAAATCGTGCAAAAGTAATACTATAAGACTTACTTGGAAGCAGTTTGTGAAAGAGAGCCATTCTTGGCGAACGGAACAGTTCGTCTTGATTATCTGCTGTGGTTCTCAACCCGCGTCTGCTTGGTGGTCTAGGCACAGTGGCTGATGTTTTATCTCGCTTCTCTTTCGCTTTCAATCCCTCCACTTGTTAGAATAAAAATATTACAACATTATCATAAATATTATATTACATTTACATCATTAATATAATACAAATCTAACCAAATAACTAAAAGAAGTAACAATTAAGTATAAAAATATTTAAACGTACAGCATTACTAAATGGCTTGTATTTATTACGCAACACAAATTCTAAAAGACCCGTTAAACGACCCTCACAAATCAGCCCAGACTGTTAATTCTTAGGGCTAGAGTTGGGGTAAGGATTTGGGTTAGGCTAGGATTGAAAATAGGGTTAGTTCTACGTTTAGGGTTAAGCTTACGGTTAGTTATATAATGTATTAGCATGATAACGGAAAAATAAAAAGGACAAAATCTTACCCAACACAGCATCAGTAATCTGATCAACAACATGGATGCCTATCTCACTGATGTCTTTCTTTAAATCATCAACTGTCAGTTTATCTTGATCTTCTGATTGAGATGACAGAGACGGGATATCTAATCATAAATACAAATCACATAAACATTTCTCTATAGCAAAAACTTGCGTCATTAAATGCTACTATCCATATAAATTAATCATGATCTTTCATTATAAATCAATATTGTGAGCAAGCTTAGCTAGAATTTATTTCTAAAACTAAGGGCAGTAAATGTTGGTGCTAAAACATACAAAACAAAGTTACCTTCACTAAATCTAAGCCTATAATAAACTTATCCTTTACAATTAAACTAAAACAAAAACATGAAAAATATAAAAAAAAACTTTACTAAGTTAAATATTAACATCTGGATTATATAGATTATATGGATATTTCCTAATGATATCACAAAATGCAGCTGCTGATCAAAATATATTACTAAAAGTTGCAGTGAGTCAACGAAATATTAAACCCAAACTCAAACTATTCACATTGAGTCCAATGCTCTAACCACTGTATATAATGGCTCAAACAAGTTCAAATAAGCAAGACTCAAACCTGAGACTTTAGAAATAAGATCAGCGCACGTCGCTTGCAGACTAATGAGTAAAGTGCGATACTTATGTCCCGCCCCGCACTGAGGGTGGTGCAACTTACCCCCCACCAGTCCCCCACCCCCCGCCCTCTTGTACATCTGAGAGACTGAATTAACGCAAACTAGAATCTTCTCATCTTCCAGTAGGACTTGAAGGAAGATACGACGTAGAAAACCTGGCAACGGGGTGGCATAACCTAATGGCAACACAATCATTAATTTCTTAACAAAACATTAAGTAACAAATTTACTTGTATAACTTTATCCAGTAGAGTGATTTATAACTAAAAATAAAAATAGAAAATAATGATAAAACCTTAATCGGTACGATAAAACTGAAATTATATTTTGGGTCTTAGGATACTTATAGATCTCAACGTCTCTAGTCTATCTATCTACAAATGATAGCACTACGCCACCTTGACTGCTACGATTATGACACTTGATGACGTCTCTCAGCACCAACGCAAACTGCAGCTGATTCTTCGCGTGTCCCGCTATCACCTTACTAAAGAACTCGACAGCCGATGTCTCAACGATAGCGTGCTGCTCCCCGGTCATCAACGACAGCCGAGGTTTGACGAGCAATGACGCGCTACTGATGCACAAAGAGCGCAGGAGACCGTTCCAGAAGATGCAACCTTCCGCGCCACCGAGCCAATCCTTTATGACGGATTCATGAGAGATTTCAGCCAGAAAGTTGAGCACCAATGCCATGGTATCGGCTGTCCATATTACGCCTATAGAAAAAAATATTAATTGAATAGCAGCACAAAATTGTAACTCAGTGATAAGTTGCAATATTTACACTGCAGATTTTCCTTGATATATCTTTAGTCTTTTTCCGTTTAATAGAAACAAAAGGTTTAGATTGTAATATCAAAGTAATACCCGGAGTAATTTAGCTTTAGTTTAACGTCATGGACTACTAATGTATAATACGAACAATGCCTCAGATGTAGCTGTCAATTTAAACACCTTACTAAAGGATGCAACAAGTTAGAGAAATGGTCAGCTATCCTGGACTCGAACCAGAACCTGTTGCGTCCGAGTCAGAGCTCTAACCACTACTCTAACAAGCCTTAACTAAAGTATATTTATGTACAATAATGTACAAGAAAAAATCTATAAATTGATCTTGACATTAAAAAATCTAAACATTTACCGCTTTGCCCCTCACTACCCTCTGCCCCTCTCTCATACCCCCCACACCTTCCCCCACTCCCCATCTCAGCCATCTTTTTCTCCGCATCCGTGTCCTGCCTCCCCCCACCCCCATCCCTATGCTGCATCAATTCCCTCCCGCTCATCTCATAAAGCCCCTGACACAACGCAGCGATAAATCCGCAATCCAACAAACGAACCAAAGCGGCCTGCGACTGACACGCTATCGCTAACGTCGAAAGATTCGATTCTTCCAAAACAAGCTGATCAAAACTCTGCAGCGTCGTTGTACATCGTTCTTCTACAATATCACCGCGACGCGCGCCGTGATCTGCCGCTTTAACGTCGTCTGTGACCGGTTGATAACGACTACTGGCTTGACTGTCTTTGTGATCGTCAGTGAATGACTCCTCTGGGATAGATGATTCGAGTGTTATGTTCATCCAACTGAGAAGGAGATCAAAGAAAGGAGGATGGATGTGGCACATGGAGGAGATGACACAATCGATGGCACGTTTTAGAAGGGAGCAAGAGGGGAGAATCATCGACCATTCATATATGCGACTAATAGAAGAGAGAGAGAATTAAATAATTAATAAAACAGTATTACTATTAAAATGAATTAATAAAATATATATTAAAGAAATCAAATAACACTCTCTAAGATATGGATATATTTCAACGATTGATATAACTCAAAATATTTACACAAAAGAAAAAGCTATTACGATAAATCATTAAATAACATCCGTTTGTGCCGTACATGTCGTCATAATAATCAATATTATGAACATCATTAACATTATCACGAAACAAATGAACAAATGAAAGTATACACATCATTATATTTAGCATAAAAAAATTCTATTACTAATAATAATATTAATAATACAACTTAAAATATGTATAAAACACTAGATATTGTACAAAATTAATATATATTGTACAAAATTAATATAATATATATTGTACAAAAATTGATATTTATATAATTTGTGTATAATTCATGTTATCACCGCATATATAATAACCACTAAATGAAACAATTGAAACTAAAGAAAACAAACAAAGAAACAGTTTATACCTAAACAGATCCCTTGTGACTATTAACTGAACGTCATAGTACACTCTCGTCTCAGTGCAATGCCACAAGATGGCCGCCAAACAGTGAACATGCGTAGGGGCGGGACTTGGCGATGTGCCAGATTTTAATGCAGAATTATCAAGTACGTTACGCGACGGCTGTAGAGCCGCGTGAGCAGTGTCGCCGAGCCATTCTAATAGCGCTGCAACGCTATGAAAGTGACAACAAGTCCTTGCTAATAAGCATTATAATGAATTACTGGGAATGTTTACAACAGTAATTATCACATATACAAAAACTCGCTGAACTGTCCCAAATAAATAAAAATACAAACTAATTACTAGTACAATGAATTATCAATAACTTAATCAGTTTATTCATAAATAAACACAAATGGATTTTCTTATCAATTTTCACAACATTATTTCTATAATCCTCTATGTAAAGTATCCACTCAAGAGATAATGGTCATTATCTTATTTAATAAGGTTTAGGGTTAATCAGACAAATCGATCCCAACTCTATAAACCCAAAAACCGGTAATTTATTTAATGATCCAACCCTAATCTTAACTCTAACCCTAACCGTAACTGTTAATAATCTGGGCTGACTTCTAAAAGACATATTGACAGGCCACAAGTCTTATATTTGATAACAAATCAAATAGATAAGCTAACCGAGACAGCAAGCCAGCGTCCTGACTCGTACCAAGCTGATAAAGGATATCTACGGTTGACTCGCTGGCTCTACCGTGCATTCTACCATTTGTAGCAACCACACGACCTGTGTAATATTAATGGCATCTACTAATATAATGACATCGCATGTTTCTAAACGTAGAAACTAAAATAATACTTGTTATGAACTTGTTACTGTAACTTAATATATAACTTACATAGACTGATAGGAATTATGCCGATCCTTTTATCTATTTAATACTTAGAGCTAAATTGACACTGACAATATATTGAATACAGTCCATACCTTCCTCTGAATTAAAAGCAGCGCTTCTCAGCAAATGATCCATCAGACCGAGTCCCATGTCGATAGAATGCAGTCCTATTGTCAGCAGCACGGCCTCTATGTTATTAGCAAATATTCGCGCGCTACTAGATAAGAGCAATGTCGTGCAAGTCACCAGCAGATTAGGAGTCGGTGCTGCGGCCTGCGTCATTGCATCCTGGAGCTCATCGCAGTAAGTAAGACAGTGGTGCAGCAGACGTAACCAACCGATACTGCGCAACAGAATACAATAGGAATTAGTTGTGATAAGGACTTTAAAAATAGAAATTTGTTGTTATAAAAACATTCATATCATAATTTCAATTTTTCCCTTGTGATGTTGTGCATTAAAACTTCTAATAAACGTTGTGATTTAATTTCAAACCATTTTAAAAAAATTAAATAATATAAGCATTTACAAAATTAAATAAATAATATAATATTCATACGCTTTGAATAACTAACATAAAATTATTTTTTATAAAAACAAAACAATACACAAACTTGAAAATCAACTGATAAATAAAACCCACCTGGTTCTAGCGACGTAGTCTTCCATTGGGCTAGTAAGACTGCTAATCCGCACCCCTCCCTGGTCACCAAACGCCATGAATCCCATCAGCATAATCTGCGAGAGACCGATAGTTTGAGAATCGCGGGGTTTATGCAGACGTACAGTGATCATCGACACGACCTCTTCTTTGAGTAGTTGTATCTTGATGTGCGTGAGACCACTGGTAGCGGTAGGGGGACATATGGGGATCATACTGACACCGTCACGACTGCCTTCAAGTGTCACAGCAGCAGGGCACGCTAGCAACACGATAACAATGACATAACTAATGTCATAATCATCTATTTAGTATCATACTTTACAGGATACTTATAGTATCCCAGCATATAGAGTCTAAGATACAAGGTACTGAAAACAATAAGAGTAAGAAATAAATAAGAAATAAACAAAAAAATAAAATAAATAAGAGAAAGCTTACTGGCAAGAGAGCTAAGATGTGGCTGAATGACGACTTCTTTCAACAGTACAGCGCAAGGAAGAGATATGGTAAGATCCACCCAAGCTTCATCTGGGTAGAAGTGATACGACCAGGCTGCTGATCTAGCTCTTCTGTGAGGTATGGCTCCTTGTATGAGGACATCAGCAGGACTGGCTGAAGGACTCGTAGATGATATAGTTCCTGGACAATGAAACGTGATTAGTTATAAGAATATGGTAGTTTATACAGTTAGTTATAACAAAAAGGAAACGTTCAATGATAAAGTTGTAAGAGTGAGATATTCGCAAGTATAATCAAAGTGATTATAATTTAACCACGCATTTAAAAATAAAAGAATAAACACTGAATAAATACAAATAAATAAATTACAAGAAAGAATGCATTTGATTAATTTCAATAAATATGATTTAACTGACGATTGTGAGAAATTCTTCAATAATGGCATTCACAGAAA
>JAQIXG010004115.1:0-13457 GCA_034700105.1 Oconnorella tubifera
AAAGAAGTACAAGTACCCAGCTGATCTAAGTATGGCAAGTATGCTGCCAGATTGTGTTGGTTGTAGTATGGCTGTAGTGTACTCCAAGTACCGAGAACCCTTTAGTAAGTACTGTGAGTACCAGACTCCTCCCAACTAGATCAACAAACAACAAACAAACAACCAAATAAGCAAACAGCAAACAAAGAAACAAACAAAAAATAGTAAATAAAAACATTAATTTCATACAAACACGTAGAAAATAAAACAATAATTAAAAAAAAGAATTATATAGTTTGCTCTTAACTTATTCATTATCATTATTTGTTCCTCAATTAATTAATAATTATCATTAGATCATTATTTGATATTTAATTTAACGCTTATCTATTTACTGTCATAACCAGCAGTAATTATTACAATTATTACTCTAGTTTAACTTATTGCTAATTAAATTACCGAGAATTAAATTCATATTTCTGCTAATTAATTAGATAGGCCTTTATAAATATAAACTTAAAAATATTATAAATTAAATATAGACCTGATTAAAGTCTAAATCATTCGCGAGAGGCATGTTAGACATCAAGCATCCAATTCTCTTTATTTTGGGCAAAGGGCATACAACTGGATCAAACAAAGAATTTGGATTAATTTTTTCATTAATTAGTAATATAATAATGAAGTAATTAAACATGTGCAGAAATGTTAAACAAATAACCAATGTAATATTCATAATATGTACGTTGTTGGTGTGTTAGAAACACTATCAAGTGACCATTCTCTAGAATTGACTACACAATTAACATGTTGTAGAGGCACAACAACAATTACAAATTGGTAAATTATTACAGCATGCAAATTACAGAGTGATATTTTGCACAGTATATATACTAATATACAAAAAAAATCTTATAGTAATAATTAGCGTAAAATATGCAGATGAACGGAGCCAATTAATGTCTATAAAAAACCGAAGAGATAAACATATTAATTCTACTTCTACAGTAAACAGAAAGGCGGAACATGCTTCATCTTCAGAATAAAAAACACATCAATCTAATGTAACGAAAGACTGACTCGTCTGATCAGTTCCCACCAGGTCCCTGAGCTGCACCCCCGCCTCTATGAGGATCGGCAGAGGAATCCTTCTTACGACGTTATGTAGATGTCGTTTAGAGGGATCGCTTTGTGTCAGTACATCGAGTTTAAGTGCTTCCGGTGCACATGTACCGAACTCATCAGTCATGTGACACTGATACCAGAGTAAATATGATGAGTCATACCATAGAATTTTTATCCAGACTGAAATAAATCAGTGTGGGCATTTGTTATTGGTCGAAATGGCTGAATAGTAAGAGGTTTAAGAAAGACTTGCTTGCTTATAATAGGTTATATAAATTTGCAGTGGATAATAAAGAAACCATTAAAAAGAAATAAATATTACACAAGAAAATATTTGTTTATAAACTGCACATTATTTCAATTGACACCATATTGCTAAGCAATTTGTTATTATGTCATCATAAACTTTAATAGCTTTATAATAGATTGACAGATGATTAATAAATTCATTTAACTAATTATTTTGTTCTCATAATTACCCTTAATACTGTAACTCAAATTAACCAAACTATTCAAAACCCTAATCAGCCCTAAACTAAACCTTAACCTTGTATCAAATCTTAGTCCTAACCAAACCCTAAAAATGAATAGTTTATGAAGTTTCGTTCCACCACAATTAGTTTCCATCTAAAAACCTAACCTGAACCCTAACTAAACTTAATGACAATTAAATCCTAATAGTAAGTACAATACCATTATGTCCCAGGATAAAAGGTCGCCAGTCCGCTCGCCCCGCTGTCTCGCCCAGGGTAAAATTAACGGCAGGCTGACAGGCATTAGCTCTGTTATAATAACCAATCAGAAATCAGTTAGAAATTATAAATCCTACTCTATTTTAAATATCATTAAATATCCATTTGTGTAAAACTGATTAGAAAATAAAAAAACTTGGCAAGAGATAATTTCACTTTGGGAATAAAAATTAGTTAAAATTTAATACACTTGTCCAATCATTCCCAAAAAAAAATATTCACTGCGCTGCGTTAAGAGTCAAATATTCACTCATCGTTTGGTTTCTATACACACTGTTCATAATCCATCTCTGATTATCACCGATGTGACGTAATAACAAACAAAAAAGATTTTAAAATGAAAAATATAAATTTTAGATGCATTGTTTTCTAGTATGAGAAATAGCAAATTTACTTGAACTGTACGGAAGTAGCAATGACTTGATTTGTTTGAGAGTCTCTATGAAATCTTATAACTAGATTCTCTCTAGAGTCACTGTGTTCATTACGCAGCACACTGTACCAAGTACCCAGCAACTGTAAATATGCAAATAAATATAAACAACTACAAACACGTAATAACTCTTATCCTTATATAAAACTAAGACAGACCTTATGTGAATAAATTTAAAGATTAAAATTTAATAAAATCTGTGCAATATATAATGAAACAATATTTTATTATGTATTTGTTTATATTTGAATTGATACACAGTATTTCTGTTCTTTTAATTCAAATACGTTGAAAACGGAATGACAGATTGTGAGTCAATCATTCAATCATTCAATCAATAAATCAGTTTAAACAATATTGATTAAAATCATTGTGTAATTTAAAAATATATAACATCATCATCAACATCACCATTATCATCATCATCAACATCGTCATCATCATTGCAGTGATAGTGATGACTAACAAAAGGTGCTATACATCACCTGACTCATGGAAAAGTTATCGACTGCAGACAAAAGAGAAACTTGACTTGTTATTCTTAGAGGACAATTATCTATAAATAGTTGATAAATAAATAAATGAGCAAAAAATATATAACAGACAGTACTTTAATTTATTTCACAAAAATTGATCCTAAAACAATAGATATAATACAATACATGAAGTCAGTTACTAAAAAAAGCAACTAAACTATACAACAAAAGTAACTAGTGTGCCTGATCCACACAATCATATACTAAGACTTAGTATAAAACATAAATACTGATTTAGATTATTATACGATCTTCAAACGTATTTAAAAAAAAATCAAGTTTATAATTAATGCACTTCTAGCTGCCATATGCTGAGGAGGTCGCAGCCCAAAGTTACTTGGGATGCAGCCATTGGCTCTGAAATGCTGAAATGAAATTTTCATCATAAACAAACTTTGTATCAACTAGAGTAGAAGCTACTTTGGTCTAGTGGTTAACACTCTGGGCCTTGAAACTAAAGGTTTCGGGTTTCATTCCTGACTGCACCGCATTTGCATCAAATCATTTTATATAAAAATAAAAACAATAAATAAAAATACCTTCAATTCTAGCAATATGATAATCTTTTTCATTGAAACATCTCTCAAACTTCCTAAACCAGTATAAAGTTTTCAGCTCTTCGTAAGATAGGCTCTGCTGCTGGCGACTGATCACTGCTAGAACCCTAGCCCTAGAATCGCACAGGCCTAGAGCGTCTCTCTCGCTACAGTAGGCTACCAGGGCGTGGCTGACGTCAGCAAATAAAATTCTCAACTCGGCTAAAATTTAAAAACAATTTCCAGTGCAATGGCGTGTCAATTTTCGCTAACTTGCTGCACCTTTTAGTCAAAATCTGAACTTAGCAGCCAAATCTTCACATATCTGATACACAGTTATCTAGTTAGTATATTAATATAATTAGTGTTTTAAAATTAAATTATTACTCAAATAAAATGATCAAATAATACAACTATGGTATAATTAGAAACAAATGACCTTTTTGACTGAGACTAGACTTGATGTTAAATGTTGCATCATTTGTTTCAGTTAAAACTCGTCTAGTTGTACCCATGCATACACCATTTCTAAACAGAATACAATATTATCACATTAAATATCTAAATATTTAAATAAACTCCAATGTATTCATAAATTCTATCTTAGACTTATCTTTAGACCAGGTTATTCATTTAATTTGGCATAGTGCTGTGTGTGTGCATGTTCGTAAATAATCAGTGTGCCTTGTGAGCCGCTGCGTTGATCAGTCGCGCTCGTCATTTCAGAGATACAGTCTGAAATGACTATTATTTTAACATACACTGTAGAGTATTTTGTAATATGTACACTTTTTAATATGTAATGTGTAATCCTATAGCTTTTTTTCACTTGATGTGAAATAAAGAGCAATGAACTGGTTACACAACAAAGCAAGAAAATCGAAAAGTGGAAGCAGTTCATATCCTTTGTAAAATAAACACTACAGGTAAATATAAATCATTTAAAACTATATTATTTTTATTCGTAGTTAACTTAAGAACACATTGATTAAAATAAATCAGTGTTAAGGTTAGGAATATGGTTAACTTACCAGTAGCAACTTCTTAAATCTGCTATTACTTTATAATTTCATCAGATTAATTGATAAAAGCTAATACCAGTTTTGAAGTAAATAGATGTGATATGTAAAACTGATGTGATATAAAATAACAAATTAAGTAACTAACTCATAATTGGTTCATTATTATTACAAGTATAACTGAGATAAAAGCATACATCGCTCCGGTGTAGTGTACAATTAGTGCTGATGTGCCTCCTAGTCGACTAAATGAAAACTTAAATGTATCATAGGGAGAAGCATCAAACAGTGTGCTCACTACCAACCAACCACCCGACAACTAAACAACATTAGGACGTCATACAACTATAATATGATGTCACATAAACAATATTATGATGTCATATGACAAATATGACGTCATAAAAACAAAATGACGAAAAAACATTATGACGTAATTATAATGTGATGTTCTGTGAATAAAGCACGACGTCATAAAAATAACAAAAATATGAATTGGCATGAATAAGAAAAGTATGACATAATCAATCAATAATTTATGAATTAGTAACAGATATTATCAAATATATTTAATGAACACAACTTGGTTTATTCTAACAATTAAAGAAAGCAAATTAAACCCTAAATATAAGCTAATATATATTATAATGAAATAAATAGAAGATAGGAGACAATGAAATACTATCTTACTAGATCAGAATTAAACTGTTGTTGAATTGCTAGATGATCAAAATCGCAATTGATTCTATCTGTAAAGTTTTCAATCAATAAAGATATGATTCTTTAGTTTTATATCAACATGAAAAAGAATATTCGTAAAAAAAACTCTAAATAGATAATTGAATAAGGTTCACTGAATATGGTATATTAAAAACAAATCGAAAATTCAGCTTTAAGTCAAAATATAAGCAGAATCCGAACCTTAATCCAATCCTAAACAAAATTGAGTCCTAAACTCAATCCGATTTAAACGCTAACTCTAATCCTAACCCTATGTACAAATATCGTTTTAAAACCAGACCCGTTATCAAAATCATTCATTCTTTCAATACAAAATTGGATAATTTCATTTTAATTTTTTTTTCATTACCTTCTGGGAGTACATTTAAAGTACTTGATGGAGAAGTATTAGAATCTACTGTACTAGAGAGTAGTGTACTAGAGAGTACAGTACTCGTCTCTTCGTGAAGTTGTGAAGTAAAAGGGACCTCTGATTCAACTTCTGTTGATGCCATCTTTTCAATGTATTCGCCAGGTATCACTGGTATCTATCACAATTAAAACTTTCACTTTGACTTTAAACAGTTAAATTTTAAAATATATAATGCTAAAATATTTAAAAGAATCCATTCATTCAGTTAAGTGATCCGAATTAAAGAAAAGTATTTAACTTTTATATGAGTAAAACCAAGAACAAAGAATTTTATAGATTTACTGTTATTATTTATACACAAGAATTTCAAAACAAACCGAGCTCGCTGATTGGTCGACCTGAAAAACAATAACGTCATCTAACGGAAGAATAATTTCCTGATCTCTTGGTAGCAACAAAGTAGTCGTTTCATGTGTTATAAATAGCTCTGTGCTGGAGATAGATATTTCTCTTGGTAGCTCTGTGCTAGAGACAGATATTTCTCTCAATGGCTCTGTGCTAGAGACAGGTATATCTCTCGGAAGCTCTGTGCTAGAGAGAGATATTTCTCTCGGTAGTTCTGTGCTAGAGACGGATGTTTCGCTTAATGGCTCAGTGCTAGAGACAGACTTTTCTCTCAATATATCTTTATGATCTAAAATCGGCTTATTTTCATCCGCTTCATAATCGGGAGGACATCTTTCTACAGAAACAAATAAAAGCTAAAAAATGGTTTTTGAATTTGAAATTATTTTAGTTTGATACACAAAGTGAAGATGACTCAGTGGTAAAGCATCGGGCCTCGTCTGTCAGTGACCTGGGTTTAAATCTCAGTCATACAACTCTTGGACTTAAAATTAAAACCAATTAAAAGTTAATCAAAACAAGAAACCAAAAGTGTAATTAGTTACTAAATAATTTATAATTAAATAAAAATAATATACCTATTAATTAATTACATAATTAATAATAATATATGAAATAACAAATAGCTATTTATGAAAAACAATACCTTTATAAACAGCAGTAACAAGCCGAGATGTATCCACACACAACCTGTGTCTGACTATAAATAGAATCCTAGCTAGCAGTGCACCATCTAGTGTAGGCTTACGACTGATGACGTAAGCAAGCACGTGATTGGCTAAACACGTGCCGTCGTGACGTAATGCCCTACAGCCATAAAGTAGGGCGTAGTTGTAGTTTGTTTCTACTACCCATAATGCACCTGGGACCAATAGAAAACGAGATGTCATTTAAAATGATACTTAGATTAAGAATTGTCATTTTAAATAATTTACACACAATAATCTTATTAATAGAGTAAGTGTTATGAATTTTACCGGATATTTAGAATCTATATAAAATTAAAACTAAACATTATACATCTTTTACAGCAATGATTGTTGAATATTATAATACAATGTAACGTTAATCGCTTTTTATATCTTCATATAGAATTATATGTTTGTTTGTTTTATCCATTTAAAAGGATACAAGCAACATATAATTCCAAAAAGATTTGTACAATAAATTGCCTCTCTTATTAAACAACTTTAACGAAATTTGTTTAAAACATTATAATTAATTTAATTGTTTTATTTATAATATGCAATTATAATTATTGAGCTACAAGCTCAATAATTATAATTAAGCCTGCGATAAATTAATTAATCTACATTATTAATATTATTATAATAAATATATATTAGAAACGACTCTTAATTTGTACCGGAGAGAAAAACATTTGGAAATTCTGGATTAACATCCACTGTCCACTTAGCGCTGTTGTGTGGATCAGGCGCAGTATTCAACTTTAACGGTGAAATACAATGATCTTCACTGTATATCAGATCAAATCGACTCATAATATATTGACATAAAAAGCGATAAACTTAGCATTTAGCAATAACTAGCGTTACTAAGCTTAGCATTTAGCAATAATTACTTAGCATTTAGCATTAATTAGCATTACTAAACATAGCTTTTAGCATTAATTAGCTTTATTTTAGCTTAGTTAGCATTAATAAACATTATTTGAGTATTAATTAGCATTATTTTATCATTAGTTAGCAATAATTGACCTTAACTCAAACAAATAAAAGAAGTCAAACTTATTAAATCCCTCTCCCCCGACACCCCCCGCACATCAAAATCATTATTTCCTGTAATCCTGTTTATTTATTTACAAATGTATAATGCCTACATAGTTCCTCCATACTGTATCATAAGTCTACCGTCTGTATCAACGTGATACAATGATACAGCTGATGATAGAGTGATACTTTCATTGATACTATGTACACGAGCGATATCAAACCAACGACCTGTGAACTACAACAACATGATAAGCATCGGTTTGATATAGTTTTTACTAATTATTTTCAGGTTATATGGTTTCCTCTCTCAGTTGATGGTTTATCCTCACTGCTTGGGCGGAGCATGTGTGGTTTTTTCTGAATAGCCTACGTCTAAACGTCCCTCGACGGTTAAACAAACGTTATACTTATATGGTATGATTTATGACAATATATAAAATATGATATGTAACTTGAATTATTGTTTTATTTTTATTTACAACTTACAATAATCTTAAAACTTTTAATTTGCTATGTTTGTATCTCTGTCTATAACGGTCAAAGTTGGAACCAGTTTCAACCGGTTTTATTGAAGCCGCTGTTATGTAATTAGAAGATCAAGCAAGATTTCTATGCCTGAACTGGTTTAAACCGGTTTGAACCGGTTTGAGCCGGTTTGAACCGTTTGAACCGATTTGTACCGGTTTGAACCGGCTTTCAGTCATTGAATCAAATCAATAAAACCATTTTAGTCATTCGATCAGTTGATCGGTCGTTCGATCGGGTGATTGATCAGGCATTAAGTCAAGATCGCATAGTCAGAATCCATGTTTGAATTCCAGAAAAATAACTCTTCTAACTTACTGTACCATTTTTAATATGATAATAAATGACGCTAACCTTAAATTAACCTAAGTTAACCCATATCAATCAATTATTAAACAATTAATAAATCTATCAGATAATAAATCAAACTTTTAGATTCCATCAGGGCTACTTTTCGTGCGCCAATGAATACTGATCTAATTTATTAAATTAATTTATGTAATTAATAAATTTTAAATAATGATCTTACTCTGTTAACGTCAAAGTTTCTCTGTACGTCAATATTACTGACGATGCATAATCTTTGTGACGCAGGCGACGCTGTTGATGCTGACGTCACACAACTGTAACGTAATATCATCGTCATTAATGACGTCACGCAAAATAAACGCGTGTACACAGATTCAGTAATTAATGACGTCATAATGTTTAGACGTGTTTAAAAAATGTTCAGAGTTAATCCTGATAGAAGTGTTTATTTAATAACTGCAAGAAAATGTGAAAAATTCACGTAAATAAATACATTATTATATAGCATTTCAGAACTAAATATATATATCTATAGACTAAATTTGAATTAAACTAAGTTATAGTCTATTAAGCCTTCAAGCCTATATTATGTTAGCCTAAAGTTAAACCGATAGACCATTTATCAAATAGCTATTAAGGCCTATATGATATACAGGCTGAGTTTAAGCCTAGATGTATAGCCTAGATATACAGTATAGAACTAATGAATAGTAAAATATAAAAATATGAAATCTAAAAATGTAAGAATAAGATGGGGAGAGGATGATGGTGGCTTAGGTGGGGGTGGGTGAGGATAGTGTTGTGGGTGGTTGATCTGAAAACAATGTTGATATATTTATTTCGGGGACGGGGTGGGGAGGGGGGAGCAAAATTATTTCAAGCATTTCAAATAAAAGTTTTTATTTTTTCTCAGAAATATAGATTTTGTAGATGAAAATATAAAGTTATGACATCTTATCAATAAGAAAGAATTAAACATATCAAATAAAAGTTACAATTTGTAGGATAACTCTATGTAAACAACCCTCCTCCCCCGGTCCCTACAACAACCTCAAACAACCCTCCTCTCCCTACAACAAGATTAAGTTCGCCACTGTTGTGGCCTATAATTTCAGTAAATTGGAAAGACAAGATCGAAAGTCGCAAACATTTTAGGCTGCAAGTGTGCAGCCAGCGAATAACAATAGGGTTGAAAGTTCAAAATAAATGTCAGTCATTCTTCTTTGCATTTATACCATCAGTCAATCATTTTAAGACACATGATTGTGTACTGAGATAAACTGTTTATAAGAAACCGTTTGTTGTTTAACTTCAAAACAATTGATAGAATATTCTAGCTACAAGCCTATAATATGGGCGATTTCGGAGGGGTGAGAGAGGGAGAATTATGAATGGTTTGATCGGTAGCGACGGTAAGTGTCGGGGGTGGGGAGTTTATAGTCTGCATCATGAGTATTATAGTGATTAAGCACTTTAACAGCAGTTATCAGTTTAATATAGACGACTCAATGTAAAGCAACATTGACTTATGTTATTGAATCATTGTTTTATGGGCCAACACTTAGTTGTTATAACTTATAATATATATTTAATACTTATATAAAAATAATGAAAAATACTTTAAATTAAGAGAACTAGACTGCAGCCGATAACGAATCTGATTAGGCTTATACATTAAACAACTATAATTAACTTATAACAGTAGGCCCTATAGTTTCAATCTGAATTGTGTAGTCTTAGTCCTATTTAAATTCAATATACGCCTAAATTTATATATGCTCTAGGCCTATTATATTGAACGTTTATTTTACGCATAGCCTAAAATGTGCTGTTATTAAAATGGGCCTAGTAGACTACATTCAAATATTTTTAAGTTTAAATATGATAATTTATTTTTAATTGTGTATTCGTTAAATTTAAATGGAGATGCATTTATTGCATCGTTTTAACATTTAATATTTCTTTTCAGTGCATTTTAAATCATATATTTTAGACAAATTGATAATATGTTGGTAACAAATAAATATTGACTAAAAAAGTCTTTCAAGTCTACGTTACAGTCCATAGTTAAACTGTAGAGAATCTAGAGATGCTAGATTTCAATCGAACAAAATTCCGATGAAGTCGTCGACTTTTATTCAAAGATTTAAAGTATGCCGTAAAGTTTACCCGTATTACTTTTGTAATGTTTTTGCATTGTTATTTTTTCATTCACATTATGATAAATAAATCGTTCTTTTTATCAATATAATAATATTTAATAATTATGTCTAAATTTTGATTATATTCCTCCTGACAAATCGGTTGAAAAGTTCTATGATGTAAATCCACATCTTAAAAGCGATGCTGCTATTGGTCAGACGTGGACCAATCAAATCTCGTCTTACAGATTTATCAAAATATTGCTAAATTATATTTTAACGATGATTTTAATTTTTTGAATAAAAAACAAATAAAAAATAAATAAATTTAAATTATTTAATTAGAATTTAATTAAATTTATTTACATTCCTCAAGTGAGCAATTAGGCGGAGAAAATGAACGATTTAACGCCAGATGAATCTAACAAGCTGCTCTACTTTCAGGTTAAAATTACGTTAAATTTAACCAAATTAAAAATATTTAACTTTATTAACTAATTTAACTTTAAATAAGTTAATAAAGTTAAAGATTTGACGTGTAATTAATTGTCGGAAGATGATGTTATTATTTGCATTATGGAGAGAGATAGTTAAAATATTTTATAATTAGTTTCTTATGAGCGATATTGTAAGAAAACAACATTTAAACTAAATTCTATTTGTAGCGCAAGCTTATATCGTAATATATTATACATGCATATAAAATATATGCATAATGCAGTGAAATATGAATTAATTAATGCATATAGTTGTTTATATTTGAGTATATTAGAAGAAATATGTAGTTGGCACTTCTATTTTATACGGATGAGAGCATCCCATGCTTGAAACCAGCTGCCAGATGCTGGCAATTGTATACCGGCAACCATCCTGCCAATAGCTTGTTGCCAGCAGCTATGAAATACAGCAGCTGTCAGCTGGATGCCAGCTGCTGTATTTCTGATATACTTGTTCGTGCATAAAATAGTTAGATGAAAACAGTTGCAAATTGATCTAGAATGTCTTAGTAAAACTTCCTCGAAAAAATTCCTGTTACTAAAGTTTTTCTTTGAGAAGCTTTAGGTTACATGTCAATACACAACAAAGATAGACAATTTCTCTAGATATATGTATATATATGATATTTAGTGTGACATTTATACTATATACAGGAAATGACAGGGATGGATGATATGCAGCGATGTCAAGTTATACTAACAAACTGTAACTGGGATCTGGAGGTTGCATTCTCTCGTTTTTTCATATATTCATATCTAGCAATTAAATACCTCTAGCTTATTGTCTTATATTGTTTAATTGAGAATAACATAGGACAGTTAAGGAAATTATAGTATAGGAAATTCTATAGTAATTTATTTTAGTCTTCTATAATAGTCTTATATAACTGTCTTATGTATATTGTCTAATTGTCTTATATAAATTGTTCTTTATAATTGTCCTACATAATCTTGTCCTATATAATCTTGTCTTACATACTCCTGTCCTACATACTCCTGTCCTACATAATCTTGTCCTACATAATCCTGTCCTACATACTCCTGTCCTATATAATCTTGTCCTACATACTCCTGTCCTACATACTCCTGTCCTATGTAATCTTGTCCTACATAATCCTGTCCTACATACTCCTGTCCTATATAATCTTGTTCTATATACTCCTGTCCTATATAATCTTGTCCTACATAATCTTGTCCTACATAATCCTGTCCTACATAATCTTTTCCTACATACTCCTGTCCTACATCTCCTGTCCTACATAATCTTGTCCTACATAATCTTGTCCTATATAATCCTGTCCTACATAATCCTGTCCTACATAATCTTGTCCTATATAATCTTGTCCTACATACTCCTGTCCTATATAATCTTGTCCTACATAATCCTGTCCTACATACTCCTGTCCTACATACTCCTGTCCTATTATAGGTAGCCATGCAGGCCTACCTAAGTGAACACGAAGGTTCTCAGTCTGTCTTTAGTTCTGTCAATCACAATATTCCAGCCAATCAGAGAGCTCCGTCTGTTGATGTGTCACCACGAGACATTCAGTATGTCATCATTATATCATTTTTTCTATGTTTCTTGATGGCAGAGTGGTTAGAGTGTTGTAACTCTGTTACAAGCACAGAGTTATTGGTTCAATTCTCAGTCGAGGAGATTTGGAAATTTATTTAAACAAATAAAACTGTCAGCGTGATATTGTATTGGTCAGTTGTTTTGTGAGATAGGCATTGTGTTGTGTGTGAGTGTGCTCATAAGTAATGCCTTTTGTATTGATCAGACACAATAGTCATTTCACTGATACAGACATTGCATTTGTTTTAATTGTTAGGGACAGATAAATGATAATATTTGAATACCTGATAATATTAAATAAATGATAATGATAATGATAACTCTAAAACATTTATTTCTATCTCTCTTTCTCTTTGCTACATAATGTAACTGTCAAGTTTTCTATAAAAGTTATCTTCAATTGTTGCACTAACCAGCTCTTTTGTGCTGATGTGACGTTAAAAACAAAAACAACAACGTAAAGCAATGAATTTATTTATTATAATTTATTATACTAATATAATAGTAATTATTCTTACCAACAGATCTTTACATTCACCGAGAGTGAGAGCCATGCAGCAGACAGACCAGACAGACTTGAGTCTGTTAAACAGATTCACTGGATGGCTGTCATTTTTGTTTTTTCTGCCGTTTAGATTTATACATAGCACTGTCATGAGCACTGCCACCTTTATATGTCAGTGTTTACTTTTTAATATTATTAATAGTATTATTATTATATGTAGCATGTTTGTAGCTTATAATGGGTATTTTTTAATGTAGATTTATGTGTAGCATTATATAGAAAAATAGCTT
>JAQIXG010004116.1:0-13454 GCA_034700105.1 Oconnorella tubifera
CCGCGCAATGGACGCCCGCGCAATAGACGCCCGCGCAATTATACCCGCGCAATTGACACCCGCGCAATTGACACCCGATACCGATTTATTAATATTTTTTATTAAATAATAAATTTATGTAATTTTATTATTTGTTTGAAGAAAAACCTGTCATGTAACGGAGATTATGTGGAAAATACTACAGAATTTCATAGCAGACGGCAGTTAAAAATTATGGAAACCTGTTGCAAAGATGAATTTTTCCCCCAAAAAAGATGAATAGAAACAGGTAAACCTATTTGATTGAAACATCCCTCTTCATGAAAAACTCTTTTTACTTAAAATGCGACTTAATATAATTATGCAATTACATAATTAAATTAATTGAAATGATACAAAATTAATATTTTATTCATTTACATGAAGGATAGTAAAAAGTTATATATATGTATGTTAAGACAATAATTATTAAAGCATAACAGTTTGATCATTATTTAAATATAATTTTAACATATTTCTTAATGGCACTATCATCCGTGAATTAAAGCATATATAAATAAATGCATATGCTATAATTATAATTTCTATAATTCTATAAGTTCTATAATTATAATCTATAAGCAACTCTAACCTTTCATTTGTAACATATTCAATGTGTAATTGTTTACTTACTGAAGCTAATTCCTTTTGATGCTCTTCACTATATATTCTATTTCTTATTGATGATTTTTTATTTTTTCCTGGCATTAACACTCCAACATTGCTGACCTCATCATCTTTATTACAACATCTTGTCATTAACTTGTTTTCTTCTACAGTCTTTTCGCTAGATGTTTGTCTATTAGTAGGCAAACTTGAAAACATTACAGAGTACTGATCATCACACGGATCCTTGTTTCTGTTCCTCACTGACCATTTGATGTCAAGTGAATGGTTGTCACAAGTAATCTCTGCTACCTCAGCACTACTATCATCTCTTATAGTCTGCACTGATGAGAGTTTATCAATGCTACATTGAGTGTGTGGTCGACTTTCTTTCAACTTAACACTTCGCTTGTCATTCAAATAGTTTACAACATTACAAGAAAGATTTTTAAATCTCTTGACAGGATTTGGAGGCAAATTATTGATAATATCAGCGTTGTATTGCGCGATTTCATTGAAAGCCACGTCATCAGTGACGTCACTATTGAGTCTGACGCTGTGTGATTGTACAGCAAGAAGTGCGGGACAGTTGTAGCAAACACTTCTCAGTTGTTCAATGTTAGAGAGAAGTCTGGAAAAAGCACAACTCTCATTTGTCACCTCTGTATCGAATAATCAAATACAAATATTGATGCTAGAAAGATATTTTTATGCATTTATTAAATATTAAATTAAAATAAATCATTCTTTTATTACAGATTAGACTATCATATTTTATTTATCATATCTGTATTATAAATAATATTCGATTTATAAAAATAAACAGAAAAGCTTGCCTGTATTGCAATCACAATTTTCTGTTTGACCATTGCTAGAAGAAATTAACATATGTCCTAACTCACTTTGCTCATTGTTATTATTATTATTATAACTTTTTAGATTCTCATCAATTATAGGCTCGTGATTGCTAAATTTAAATTCTTCTTTTATAATCATCCAGTCTTTCAGAACTTTCTTTACTTTGTTGTTTTCTTTCAAATCTCTGCAAACGTCTTGCAACATTTCACTTTGCAAAACATCATAATTCTTGCTGACTCCCTCGTCAACAAGACGTTCTAGAATTAACTTCAATCTTCTACAGAGATTCTCCGACTCAATTCTTGCTCTTATTTGACATTCAAGTTCAGCCTCTAGCAGTTCATCAATCGTTTCTCTGACTGCATATGCGCAGTACAAACACGATATTGTGCTAAGTTCTTGTTCTGCGTTACAATGTTTCGAGTTGAGAGAGATACTTGATTTTTCTTTATAACATAAATCAACTCCGCTGTTTGCTGATGTTGCTTGTAGATCATCTAGATGAGAAATATTTACTTGTTTATGAACATCTGTGACTTCAGCACCAGTAATTTTCTTAAAAATAGAACTGTATTCATTCGTTACATCACAGGCAGCAGCAGCTACAGACGATACTTTGGTATCACAGCGTGCATGACTTTCATCTGAAATAAATATTGACAATTATTACAGTACCTATAGCCTAGGGGCTAGTTAGGGCATACAGATATTTCTTATTACCTATTAAAATTAATAGTAATGTGTATTTTAATTAATATGTTTAATAATTAAATCAATAGATTTATCAGCCATGATTATTTAAGATGTGGGAAAGCTAAAAAAGTAAAGATTTAAGTTCATCAGTTGACATCAGATTCTATAGACACTGTTTGTTGATTATGATACAAAATCAATTGTAAGCTATACCTGAATATTAACATAATATGAAATTATGAATATATTATCTTAAATTTCTTTAAATAACATTTAATCTTTCTGTAACTTTTTACAACAAAAAAATCTATACGTCACAGAAGAGTAAGACAATCTACCGCTGTCTCGTATGAAACTTGTGTTGTCCTTTGCCTCCGAGTTGTCTGCTGTTGTATTTACTTTGTTTCGCGTCAGGCAACGAATGATGAGCCAAAGGATCACAGACACAATCAGACTGAACACCACAAGCGTGAACATTTCAAGCATCTCCCGTGGTCCTCTTCTTTATACAGCTTTATGACAAAGTAATGTTTGGATAATATAAAAAAATGATAGGCTTACAACATATTCATTTTATTTATATTTTGATTGATAATGATTTATCAAATGAAGCACATCATTAACGATTCTACTCAAATACTATAACTTAAAGTGCCTTATAATTATAATTTCAAATGAAGTGAATGAATATGCTCATATAGCTAATTTAATAAAGTAACTTAAGATCCTGTAGTGGTTACCTATAGTATACATTTACTGTTAACAGTTAATACTCTATTTTTGGTTATTTATGTATTTTATGTAAATATGTAATTTTTTAGCTAAACTACTTTCTGAACTGTTATATAAGCATAACATCTACAAAGTTTTGGCCTACTACAGTATATATACATACTTATTACGAATCTAGTAGACTATATTCGTAATAAGTACTTCTACCTGTGCAACGATAATTTAATTGAGATTTTTGAACTTCCAATTAATTTTTAGGCCGCATTTTAAAGCTTTCAACTTATGCCATGAAAGTTAATTATAGCTACCATCTGCTATCACTTGAGAAAATAAATGGAGATCCATTGATATTTAACATGGCGACAATGCGTAAGTGAACCTTAGTGAACTTACCTTAATAATGAATTAATTATTAAATATAAAGTTATCCAAATTCGATCAAGTAATCTGCTAAGGTACGATAAAGGTTTACAATAGACTTATAATATTGCATAAATCTTGTTCTGCAACATTAAAAACCTTATGCTCGACTGTCATAACAGTTACACTTATGTTTGTAATAAAACTGCATGATAATTGAGTTATAGTAGCAAACATTTTTTAGTTTTACAGCAATTTCTATGTCAATAGCAAACAACTCATACATTCTATTCATTGAAATTCTTTCAATTACTCTGATATTATAAGTTAAGATGCAATTGATTACATTTTTATTTAAATTCCTAAGTTTTACGATTACCTCATAATCTCTATTATAAAATAACAAATGTACAGATATGCTACAACTGTACTGTACAGAGTTTCAATTGACTGACTGTTAATCATTCAAATGTTAACTGCATCATGGTCCTTTAGCTGTGTGCGGGTGATTCGCTGATCCTCATTATTTAATAAAAACTTACTTTTTAACAATTATTTTATACGATTTGTTACAGATATTCACAGAAATTATGATCAATAAGCCCATAGTTATAGTATTTTACAAAATATGAGGAATGTTAATTATGGGTGAATATTATGACATTTTAGTTTAATTTTAAGTCAACTTATCATTGAATATACAAATAGTAATGAAGTGTGTATTTTTTAACTGTTTAAATTATTTGTTAACTTCTCTAACAGATAGTTTTAATACATGCATTAGAGTTAGAAATAGGCCTACATTTAATTCTAACTTACACCTAACACGGAGCAACTCTATTCATAGAGTAAAATTTTAAAAACTGTTATACGGATCAACTGTACAACATTTAGAAGTGATAGCACGAATTATTACACAATGACAATATGCCGTATAAGTATTAGGTTATCCATATATATTATTGCCTTGAAACATTCGTAACTTAGTAAGAATGAGCTGCTGTTTATAAAAAAAATGTTTTTGGTAGTTTTTATTGCTGCTATTGTCAGCTATAATTGTTTTACGCTTGTCACAGAATATCCCTTATGTTCATAGTCAGTATGATATTGTCAGTAGGCAGGCGTGTTATCGAGGACTCTAACACCAAGGCCAAGACCAAGGCCAAGACCTAAGTGTTCAAGGCCAAGGCCAAGACCTTCAAAAAACTTCGAGGCCAAGATCAAGACCAAGTACTTTATCTCAAGGCCAAGACCAAGGCCAAGAACTTTTAATCAAGACCAAGGCCAAAATTTTTCTAAAGTCTAAGACTGTAATTTACTTAGTAAAAATCACCTTTTAATATTGATCCTATATGACAGAAAATTGAACGATTGAATAATATAGCACCGTAATCATAGGTTGCTGACAATTTGCTGTGTCATGATCAAGAAGGAGAAAGAGTATTAATAATGAAATAAAGTTATTTTCTTATTATAAATCGATTATTTACTCTAGGCTGTAAAGTTTATATAATATAATGCACAATAGTCCAATAATCTAAGGAAAATATAATTATCGATATAAAAAAATTCAACTTAAAAACACATATTAAATTGATCACAATCTGTTCAAGAGTCTATCTCTCAGTTTTATCATCAAATCTGTCAATATTTTCACATTCATTGACAAACAATTTACTATAGGAATTTTCTGTTCAAGCAGAACTCCATTCGGATACATAAATACTTATTTTTAATGGTTAATAAAAAAAAATATTATGGGTCTTGGTCCTTGGTCTTGTTAATGACAAGGCCAAGGACTTTTCCTCAAGGCCAAGACCAAGGCCAAGACCTTGCTGTCCAAGACCAAGGCCAAGGCCGAGTACTTAGAGTTTGAGGCCAAGACCTTTAAAAAAGGTCCTCGAGGATCCTCGAGGCCAAGACCATGTCCTCGAGGACAACAAGTCTGTTAATAGACCTATGATATTTTGGTTGCAGCCCGATGTTACTAACCCGTTGTTGCCCGATGTTACCTTCTGTTGCAGTCTGAAACTATTTTGGGTTGCTGCTTATAGTTACTTTGCGCAACAACCCAAACTTTAGCGTCTAAATAGACTAAATCCTGAAAAGTCATCTTCATCGCTTGCATCAATTAGAAAAGGGATTTTTCCTATATCCCCCCCCCCCCTCCTCTCCCAATGACGTCCCGTCAATTATCTTGTAAGGCAAGAGTCGTGTCCGTCTTTCAAACGAACGATTTAGTCTATCATGTAGACACAATGTCATTGGCGTAACCAGAATTTTACAAATAGGGGGGGGAGGGTTTCTTCAGAAAGTAATTTGATAACCCTTTTTCGCTTATGTTTTGTATCCATATATATTTTTTTACTAAGTTTGTATAAATGGAGTGGGAAGGGGGGGGGGTTAACACTCGACACCTTGACACCTTTAACGTTTAACACTAATCACATTTCTACAATTTTGGGGTTTAACGCCTGCCCCCCTCCCCTTTAACAACGCCATTGTGTTGTCATCAGCAGTGATAGTATCGTATTAAAGGTAGTTTATAATTAGATATTGTCAAGCTGCTGACCTCATTGTGGGCCTACGCATAAACATTATTTAGTTTTACATAGCAAAACTCTAGCTTATAACGTAATTTAGTATAAGATACCTTTAGCCTAATGATCGTCTGCCGTCTCATTGTAGTCACGATGTTCATTACGGATGTTAGAGTTAAAGCCTACAACTGTAACAAACAGCCTACACCAGGATGTGTGAGCCAAGATACGCATTATATAATTATATGCTGCCTAGGTAGTTGGTAGTTCTCTCTTCTGTATAAATGTGAAGTTCGAACTATCAGTAATTAAATTTAGATATTTCAACACACGAGATACAGGATCCAGTCTTGGTGAACGTGAAGTTTTAATTACCGGTAGTTCTCGCGATTGAACTGAATATTCTTATTTTACATCTACATCGTATTGCTTATACATCATAACTTGTGAAGTATACGCCTATATATACACGGTTCACATTGGAAGCTTTATCAGGCGCTCTGTCATGAGCTCTATCGGACGATCTGTTGGGGGCTCTGTTTAGGGCTCTACCCGCGATTTGACATTTGACTTTGTCGATTTGATTCTGCGGGGGGTTCCCGACAGAGTTGCAAGTGTGAGTAGCTTCATGTCATATATTTAGCAGTGTTTGTAAATACATACGTATATACAGTATATATGTATACACATGTACGTACATCAGCTCAACATTCCAATAGGTTTAATAAAATCGATTAATTAACTAGGCCTATGCAGAGTATATATAAACTTATTAAAAGCCTATTTAGTATATGCCAATAAATGTAAAACTATGAAAACTTATTTGAAGTATTAATTTACAAGATTATTAATTTTATAGGCCTAGTATATTCTGGTCTGTTCTATAGACTTACAATTAAAATTAAAATCTTCGATTCTACACATGATTATCATTTTGTATGACTGGCCGTATAATAGGGCTCTGAATTCAAGTTATTTGTTAATCTAATTTCATTATTACATATCATTTCGAATTTTTATTCTAAACCGTCTGTACAGTGCCGGATTAAGGGTACCCGACGCCCATATATGCAGATGGAAATTTTTCGCTCCCCACAATTTTTTTTTCCAGGGGCTAGGCAATCATACTCTAAATAAAAGCATAGTTGAACAAATGTTATGTATTAAAACGCATTCTACACTATATGATTAGTCTTGAGCTTTTATTCAAATGATATTGCTACAAATTTCAATCTCAGCTTTGTACTTACTCTTACTTAGAACACTTACGATGATTATGATTACTTATCAATGACTTAATGTCTATCAACAAAACGAGTTCATTTCGCAACACACATCGTGGCTCTTAGTTAAAGTCTAAATCGTCATCAAGTGGCAACAAACGACAATAACACCGAAATTAAAACGGCATCTTTCTAACTTAGGCCTTAGAAAACTCCAACAGAACCTCATCAAAACACAAATCATTGAGAAGATCACAACAAAGATAAAGCACTCAGTCTTTCTTGGGTCATAGTGGTACGCAATTCCGATTTGATTCGCTTACGCTTCGAGAATGATCTTTTTCCTGTACAATTGGTAACGAAATTGCAATGGTAGATTCTAAGACCAACATTTGGGTACACACATTGCAAATTTTGCTTTTTAATACAAGCTAGCATGCTGACTGGGGAGGAGAGTAAATAAAAACAAAAGATTGGTTTTGTTTCGAACTTATAGAAATAAAGAAATTCATTCTTCCATCAAAAAGTCAATTATATCTAGTGAAAATAAATCTAATCTAAATATCTAGTGAAATATCTAGTTTGCGCCCCAGGCAGCGCCGCGCCCCTAGGCAGTGCCTATGTCTGCCTATGCCTTAATCTGGCACTGCGTCTGTAAAAATTTAATATAAAACTCCTAAGTTGTAAGAACAAATTACTTTTAGAAACATATCTTTAACAAATGAAGCAAAACTCAAAACGTTGCTTCACTATATATGCAAATTTACCAAAAAAATAGATGTCAATAATTTAGCATGTCTATTTTCATTACAAATAAGAGCACTTTAATTTTACTGTTACAGTAGTTATTGGAAATAACTATAATAAAAAAGTTAAACTATTTTCACAGTAAAAACTTTGTATATTGTTATTACAGTCGAAAAAGTGCACAACGTGAAAAAAACGGTGTGTAAAAAAGTGAAAAGGCACAACGATTTACCATTATATGCAAGTTTTATTCGTCAAAGAAATGATAGTAATAGTGCATACGATAAAAGAGAAAAAAACGGGCGCAAATAATTTACATAAAAATTTAAATGTAAGATAATTATTATATACACACCGTCTAAATAAACAACTTACACAATATTGGGAAATATTGATACATGTCGCTCATATATATCGACATTATACAGGCTTACCATATAATTTTATCTATGGCTATGTTCAACTATGTACAACTATGTTCTAGAGGAGGTAAAATTGCTAAATTATTATTAAATACATCATTATATATTATGTCAACATAAAATGATTATATAAATTAACATTAGTTATATTTTCACAATATTTTATACAATTTATAAAGATACACTGACATATAAAAATACAAGCAAGTTACTAGAAAAGAAGATCATATAATAGAAAATATAAAGAATAGTTCGTTCTACATTGAAGCTATTAAGCATATTAATTGCTGCATTTTTCCATTTTGCTTTTAAACTGAATATATACAAGTCAAGGGCGGATCAAGACTATAAATTAAGTTGGTTTTACTGATCTAAGTTTTTTTTGCCATATACTGATATTATTGATAAGGCATCAGAAATCAGCATATATCATATAAGTAAAATTTACAAATGACACTCTATCAATCATAGGCTATCCTTTCAAAATTATAGACAATAATTAAAAACGGTGGCGGATGGGGGTGGGAAAAGTTATTGATATAATTGATATAATGTTGATATAGCTTGATAATTCATGCAATAGTTATATTGTCCATTGTTTGAAAACAAACGATGATGATGATGATTACGATAATGATGATAATGTATGATTGACTTCTAAAAAGAGTTATTATTTAATAATAATAATAGTATTTTACAACATGCTCCCGCCAAGTCCGTCGAGAGAAATTCCGTTACTATGGGCCCAAACATTTAATTCAAATAGGTGATGATTTTTGTAGTTACTCCCCATGTATCTTGAATTTTTCCTTACATAAAATAGGCCGGGGCTCTTGTTCAAAACCTGTCCCAGATAATTATGTCCCCTGTCTCTCCTTTCGACGGTCCCGACCCCTGCCCCTTCAACCACCCCCGCTTAGATCGTCTTGGACTTGAATATATTTAACTCATTGTAATGTCAGGCCTACTGCATTTGATTTACTTAATATACAATCTACAGTAACAAGTATCTCCACTCGAGCTCCTATTATATTCATACCAGATCCAGGTTGCATTTCTGCTGATTGATGCAACTACCATATGCACTCCAGTTGGAACAGCCATCACCCAGTTCTTGACATCATAGTCAGCATTCATCCAGGTGGTCGATGAATTAACGCTTGCAGTGCACAGCCAGCTCGAGTTTGTCAGGATCCATTCGTCTGGTGTAGACGCAATAAATCCTCCCCTAAATGATCCCCAATCCGATCCCCAATCCGATATCTGGACAGCTATGAGTTTTGTATGACTTGGAAGTGGGACAGTATCCGCAACAAGATAATTAGCACGACTGGGTAGACTACAGCTTGGAACTTGGACACCATCAAAGTAAAGACTGGTGATCTCATTATTTCCTGTGATCGACAACTGTTTGAATTCAACTAAAATATACAACCAAATATAAAAATTTGTATCTACTTTGTGTAGTTTGCTTTTCTGCAACCATAATATAGAATTTGTTTAATCAAATAAAATTGGCAATTTATTTAATTTAAGTACTATTTGGATTTTGGTGTCACTGTATTGCAAAACTCTGTGCACGTCTTTATTAAAACGTTTACCTACTTCTGAAATTGTACCTATTTCTGAAAAATCATTCATAATAAAGTATACGTATAATCTTCAGACGTTTAATTAAAATATATTTATATTTTATAAAAGAGCAGTATTTCAATAATTAAGTTTTCGATTATTTTTTAACTAATCTCTACAATGGAAATGAGAGAAAGTTGTTATGTTCTTGCTCTTCTTTTGGATCTACTCAGGGGAAATGACACGTGCTATAGCTACTGTGGAGAAGGCTAAGTATAAAAATATTTTTACACTACCTGTTCCGTTAACAGTACTATATCCGGTGGGACATTTGCAAGCGTATTTGTTGACAAGATCGATGCAGCTCTCTCCATTGATGCACGGATTGCTCGCACATTCGTTGATATCTAAAATAACATTCATAAGCGGTCACTAAGTAAGTGATCGTTAAATTAATGCAGAAACTACTTAACTTTTTGAATGCGTTGAATTTGTTACGTTTTTATCTCTATTACACGCCTTTTTCCCAAACACTATATCGATATACTAATTCCGTTTAAAAATAAACTTTCATTTTCTTGGGAGAGAAAATGCTTCAAAGGCGCTGCGAAAGCGCTCAAGATATACTTTCAAAAATCAGGGGAAAAGAACCTTAAAATGAACTCCGATACATGTAAAAATACGTAAAAAGTAGGAAAAAATTTCTTCCCTCTGCCCCTCTTCCCAAATGACGTCCCTGATTCAATGATATCTAATGTAATTAAACAGCTTTTTTATAACATTATTATCGTAGGCTCTTTACAGTGATGTTAGTCCTTGGCTTGGCCTTGACCGGTCTTTAAGGACCAATGGTGAAGTCCTTGGCCTTGGCCTAGCGACAAAAGTCTTTGGCCTTGGCCTTGTGACAAAAGTCTTTGGCCTTGGCCTTGTGATTAAAGTTCTTGTTAACATTGCAAGGACCTTACATTAAAAATTATACTATATAGCTTATATGAAAAGTTAGTAATAATAACAATCCTGTACAGTGTACAAATTAGAGTTAGGCCTGGCCTACTTAGTACTTAGTCGAGATCACATCACAACTTTAATACCTAGTTTCACTGTTTTTAACTTATTTATTATTTAAAACTTTTGCAAACCTCAAACCTTTTATATTTATTACAATAATATAATCAACAAATAGCTCAAAATAATTTTTAGTTAATAATTTTAAAGTTAAATTGTGAGACTGTAATGTATTAAATAAATTTGATGTTACACTGCAAAGACAGATTTCTTTCTTTGGACCACTCTGTATTAAGTGTTTACTCATTTAAAATATTCGTAGAAAGTGTATTAAGGAAGTAGTTGTAAAAGAATATAATCCACATTTTAAGTCCTCGGCCTTGGACAGTTTGCCCAAGTCCTTGGCCTTGAACAGGTATCTCAAGTTTTTGGCCTTGAGACTCAAGTTCTTGGACTTGGCCTTGCAGCTTGCGTCCTTGGCCTTGCGACTCAAATCCTTGTTAACATCCCTGGCTTTTTATAACTTTATTATTCTCAGATAATATTCTGTTTGTCTTGTGTGATAAATGGCTTCGAGTCATTACTAAACGCCAAATTAAAACAAAAAATATCTTCTCCCATCCAGTCGTCATGTGGATAAACGGCGCTTTTGCTGCCCCGCCCTCCTAATGGGGTTCCTAGGCCGGGCACATAAACTATCATTCGCCTCTGTGATTCTTCTTCATGCCATACGAAGCCCATATATCCTCTCGGCGATCCTGTTCAGGCGCGGCGCCACCATGGGAGCTGGGGGGACATATCCCCAAGTTTTTTTGATATCTTCCCCCCTCGGGGGGGAAACGAACCCACTCTTGGAGGGACATAATTTTTGTACAGTTGAATGTGTGAGATATTTTATGTACCACCACCAAAGCTACGTAAATTAACGTTATAATAATTAGTACATACTTTTATTAAAAAAACAATATTATGATTATAAAATCATATTCAACGAACTCCGTTTCTGATTCCTAAATGTATATCATGCTACATTTTACAGTCACAGCATGTGATTTGAGTGAAAACAATTTTTGTTTGGTAAACCCTCGGTCTGTCGTCGTCAATAGAGTTAAGTTAATATGGATGAAACGAGTTTAGGGCAATATCCCCCCGGTCAATACCCCCCCCCCCGATTAATATCCCCCGGTCAATATCATCCAGGTCAAATTCTCCCTGTATCAATATCCCCCCGGTCATTATCTCCCTGCCTCAATATCCCACCGGTCAATTTCCCCCCGGTCAATTTCCCCCTATTCATAAAATATATCTACTATGCTATTTAAAAGATTACAGAATAGTACATAATTATTCATTTAAGATATGTTATACTTTTTTAAAATAAGCTGTTGCTCCTTTTTTGATCTATACTCAAATAAAAACGTATTGCAATTTATTGTGCAGAATCTTCTTTGATCTGTATTCAAAAAAACTTATTGAAATTTAGTGGTAATTCTTCTTTGATGTATACTCAAATAAGAACATATTAAAATTTCTGTGCTGATTCTTCTTTGATCTGTACTCAAATAAGAATTTATTGAAATCTGTTTTTTTTTAATCAATACTTAAATAATGTATAAAATATGGTATATAGTACCATATTTTATACATTCCATAACAAGTAGATGGAAAATCTTATAACAAGTACTACAACAGGTGCATATCATTCAAGCACTTGCTGGCAATGCACCACAACCACCCAGGAAGAAGTATGTAGATGCAAGTTGTCGTCTACTTTAATATGCTTTCGTCATATTGAGAATCGTTTAACTTTAGACTATTTACGAGGATTAGCACGTAATCTTAGTTTTTAATGACTCTTATAAACTTATTAGAGGGGGAGATATTGCCATGGGGGCAATTGGCGCAGGGGGAAATTGACCGGGGGAAATTGATGGGGGGAATTTACCAGGGGAAAATTGTTCTGTTATCCAGTGCCGGATTTAGACCTTTGGGAGCCTGAAATACTTCTGCAAAAGGGGCCCCAAAAATCAAAAATCACAATTATTTTTTTAATGTCACATCGAACATCTCACACGCGTTGATTTTTTTGAAGTGATGACCTTTTTTTTTTGCTTATTACTATATTTTTTGGGCTGACACTTTTAACATTCAATTTCATATTCAACTGTACAACAAACATTATCATTCAAAAAAATTCCTTTAACTCTCGAGGGGCTCCCTTTGGCCGGGGGGCCCTGAGCACGTGCTGAAAGTGCTTCAATGTAAATCCGGCCCTGCTGCTATCGAATGGAACTGATATTTATTGATAGAAAAGACAATAGAGCGATAATATTTGGAACATTATGTAGAAAATTAACATTTTAAAAATGAAAACTGCTCTTTCGTCAATCTTTGCAAAAATCTCCGATTATTCAGAAATATTAATAATTTAGTAATCCGTGTATATACAATTCACTGCAAGAATTGGTCGATTAGTAAATGAGATTATGAAATATCATTATGATATTGATCAGAGACATTAAAGTATATATTGCTTGAAAGATATAAAATTCTGTGAATATTATAATGCAATTGTAATTAATAATTAAAAATAAGTAACATGTATGCTTCTTAACTGGGGGGGTGGGGGGGTCAAACTGATTTTTGTCCCCCCCCCCAGTTTTAAATTTGTGGCGCTG
>JAQIXG010004117.1:0-13453 GCA_034700105.1 Oconnorella tubifera
CCTTCCCCGAATGGGTGATGGTTCACTATTGCTGGCCCATGGTCTATTAGCAAGCAGTGCACTTTCGCTATGAAGACGAAAAATTATAAATAGCGCGCCAACATGAAACCAAATTAAACTCCATCATTGGCTGACTCTCATGTAGGTAAACAGAGACCGAGCGTTTAAAACGCGCCAATGCATCGGATAGAACTCTAATTATTGATGCGGTTTAGAATACGAATAAAATTTAAGCAGAATAAGAAATAAGAGTGCATAATTTATACAATTAATGATAATATTAATTTAATGCATATTAGTGCATGCAATAAATATATAGTGAAAGTATCAATGGTTAAATATACCCAGATTAATGCATATTTGGCCAAAAAATCCCCAGATACCCAGACGAAGGCAAAAATCCCCAGTTCTAGTGAAAAATCTCCAGCTGTGGCAACACTGCTTTTGATTAGTAGTAGAAACTATACTAAAATGTAATATTTCATTAAATTTTTCTCTTTTTTCCTTTATTTTTTCTATTATTTTATTAGCGTTTAGTGTAATTTTATGTTTTTGCTCAATTCTCAGCTAACCAGAAAAATCAGGAAAATCACTTTCCAATAATTGTGAGGGAGTTCCCTCACAATTATTGGAAAGTGGTTTTTCTGATTTTTAAAAGCAATTTTATATAATTGGTCTATATTGGTACCTAAATACAGTTTATTATAATTATATTCCGTATGTATGTATGTTTCAACATATATGTAAAAACCTATATGTGTACGAGTGTAAATGTATACGGATGTGTAATACCATTAAAGTTTTTAGGCTAAATCAAATTTTTGACTGCTAATAAAATTTCAGTTTTTCTTACAGTTTATTGTCCTCTAAAATTAAATGTGCAACTTTGATGAACATTGAATAACTTTACTGAAATGTTGCTTATATTGTGGCCTAGTTACTTTATTTTCGTGACTGAAACGTTTCTTGATTTCTGCTTTTTTAAATAAAATTCATTTATAACTATATCTGTAAGCTTAATAAGTAAAGATATGTAGTAAGGGAGGGGGGTGTATGTCCAAAATATCAGCGCTATAACCTGCTTCTTTTTTATGGGGTTGCTTGCAATGGTAAATTGTAGGTAAATCCCCTCTCCTCTTGCACGAGCCACTGATTATAAAATTTATAATAGTGACAGTTCATTCGTGCCGTCTATTATCTCTGCAAAGATCAGCGAAACTGAAGTTTATTGAATGAGTTTGATGTATCTAAGTAGACTGTAGCAACAAATGCGTCTGCATTATTATCACGACCGATTGTTAATAATTTTTTATAGGCTTGCATAGATATAACTGAGACCATTAGACTCACGCATAGTATTATAATGTATGCTTTAATTTAAAATATACACGAATTATTATTTATGTTAGCTAGCATCACAGAAATATGACAATAATATTATGCCCTCGAAAACTTATAGAATTATTTAAAATATAGCTTATTAGCTGATTGCATTTTATAGGGCATTCAATTTATCAGCTCTTATCTTTCTTCCTATAGGTTAACCTAAGATAATCGTATATTTTATATAATATTCTAATTGAATATTGTAATAGAAAATTCAAAGCCAGTCAACATAATAGCGATTGTAATCAAACGTTGAAAGAAAAACTGAAACTGCCCATATTCATCTGCTTAAAATATCAATATAATTATAAAGATCAAAGTTGTTAAACTAAATTAAAAGCATACCATATTTTAGACATATTTTCATTCTCTAATTCTAATAATCTGGAAAATTCGATTATTACTATTCTTCTGATTTTATTTCGATTATCAACGATTTATAATTTTGTATCACATGTGCGCGTTCTAATTTAAAATGCGCTTAAATTTAATTTAAAATTAATTTAAATTGAATTAGAGTTATTACAAAAATGCTCTAGCATATAAAGCCATGCAGTTCTAGATATAATTTAATAGCGCGCGGGTGTATTGAAAGCCTAAAATAGTTTATAAATGATTAGCACAAAAACCATGACCTCCGACTCGTGTTCAGAGACATAATATATATTTGACACCAAGGGTAACCGTCACTGAAATATCGTGATAACGAATCTGGGCCAGGCGGATGCATGCAGAAAAGCTAGAGAAGTGGGTAGGTGGGTATACGACTTTCGGCTTGGTTAAGCAAATGAATGAGGAATGCTGTCGCTTGATTTGTTGCATCTTCTAACAAAGCGTGCTGGTTAAGTAAGTTGGAGGCCAACAGGACGAACAGTGATAGTTCATACGCAATTGATCAGAGATGTCTTAGTATATAATTGACATCGATTCTGCTGCTGATCCGCTACAGGTATACCACACAAACAGCGAGCATTGTAATCAATCAATCAATAAAAGTTTAACGTCTGTGTAATCGTCGCGGGACGATGACGCAGATGTCCCTCAGTATCAGGAAAGACCACACACGCTCCACCCAAGCAGTGAGGACAAACCATCAACTGAGAGAGGGGTAATCTATAAAGTTGCAAACGAGCACAAGAACACTTCGTGGCGTAATGATAGCGATTCCGACTCCAGATCGGAAGGTTGCGTATTCAAAACAAGTAAGGATCAATATTTGTAAATAATCGATTTTGCAAATTGAAAGGTTAGATGGTCTTTATATCTCGTTCTTGGACGGATTTTAAAGCTATTGGTGAATAAAAATACAAAATGAGACGCACCGAAGATTTGAAATATTCACATCACTGGTATATACTGTATGTCATTTATCTACTTATACATTCCAGTAATAATTTAAGAAACTGATTGAAAGTAATATTTCACTTTTTTATGCTAAATTTCGAATTACCCCTAGGAGCTCCCCCTTCTTGTTTTCAGGGTGTTCGGTTTTTCAAAGTTATATATACTATTATTGACTATTATTATTTACTATTTAAGTTTACTGTATTTCTAATACGATTACTCTAACAATCTTGCAATTAGGGATAAGGTTCAATGGCTGTTCTCTGTTACTCTGAGGAAATTAAATTATCAAATCGATCTGTTGGTTCCGAATCCGTGACTACATAATATTAAGAATTTAAGATCCCATGGCAGTAACTCATTAAGAGCACAAATGGCACCTTCAACCTTCATTTTTAGAAACCGTTTTTCAACCGTTGAGCCTTAATATACAGTGTATATTTAAGCAATTATATTTGTTAAAATATAACACTATATTTTCATAAGTTTTAACATTTTCAAAACTAAGACAAAAAATATAAACGAGATTATCAAGAGAATTTTCATCTCAGTGTCTACAGAAGAAATTAAGCGTCATTTGTGCAAAAGTCTAATAACATCCTGAACATTATAAATGTTTATAACTTGATCCCGCCTGAATAAACACACCTTATATTATACAAGTTGACGGAACTAGGCTTTGGTAGCACTCTAAATTGAACTTTCTTCTAAATCCTATTATTCTCTCAATCATTTAAAGCTGAAATACCCCTATTTGTACATAATACTACATGCACGCAAAGTCTTGTCTAGCGACTATACGCTTCGATGCTATTACACCGCAGTAAAACACGCCGAGCAAAGGTAATAGACCGTAGAGAATATTTAGAGAAACAGCTCGGTTGTCTGTTGTGACCGCGGGGTGGCAAGATAATCGAGGGCGAGGTACGGAGACTCATCTCAGAGTGCAATTAAACGAGTTACGAGCGCTAACACGAGGTATGGTGTTATCAGAGCAGTTTCGGATTAATTTACTCGCTTTATTGTTTCATATTGAGCGTAGTAAGAATAAGGTGTAATAGTTTTATGTTGTTGAGTTTTGTTAAGGTAAAGTAAAAGTAAAGCATTGGTAAAAGCGGCGATTTTATTAGGTAGGATGATTGAGTAGTGAAAAATGATCACTAGTCGTTTATCAATGACTAGTGAACGTTTTTTGGAATATGTTCTGAAAGCAAATGAGTGCTATTGGCATGCTTTTACTGCAAATAATGCATAGTGATTTTGCATTTATATGTAAATAATTATTTTTGCAGTAGTTAATATTACAAATCATACTGCTTGCAATTTGGTAGGTTAAGAATTTGATTAATCTTTTGTAAGTTGGTAGCCTACCTAAATTTTTGTATTTTTTCTTTTTCTTTTTTTTATTTTTCTAGTAAGTTTTATTTCCTAAGAATACAATAGCTTTGCATTATCTAACGAATTTTAATGTACACGTTTGCAAGTTAGCTTGGCCTGTGGAGAATAGTTTATATATTTTTGAATATTAAAATTTTGGTATATAGGTTTATTAGGCCCAGGCCTATATGCGCACGTTAAGACTTCTGCTTGTTAAGATTATAATACTAGACTTTGCGAGTTTCCGTAGGCTACTGAGACCCATTTCATTTTCTAATTATTCAGACCAAGATAATCAAGCATTTCTGCAGAAAATGTGTTTTTGCTTTTCTCTTTAGATATTTTCTTGTGCAATAAGCGTTTTTATTATTTTATTGCTGATTTTTTATATTGATTTAATCTTTAGGCTTTGTCTTGTGCACTTTTTTGTGGCTATTTGTAAGCTGTTGGTTTATTTTAAGTTTATATATGCAGTGAACTAATATTCATTATATCTTATATCTGAAAGTATATTATAATAGCTGCTACTGTTATTTAACACAGTTAATTTTCCCGGTGGGCCTACATTTTTTTTAAAGCTGGCTGCTGATGGATTATTTTTCATAGAACGACTTATCTAACACGAATAAAAACCTTTAAGAACTTTGAACTTTGAAAATCAATGTTTTTCTCAAAATGCATTTGGATGCTAGTTTGGGTCTTCATTGTCTTCATTGACAGCATTTCTTATTTTTATTTTGTACATAAATTCTTTCTATATCTTTTTAATTTTTTCTCTTGGGTCTTTTCTGACAAGTTTCCAGTAATGATATATTTGATGATTGTTACCACGGTGTCAAATTCAGTGAAAAACTTTCAGCTATTTAGGTCTACTAAAATATTTGATTATTATAAGCATTCTATGATCTATAACATAAGTGCAAGATATATAATATTTGATAGGCTATGGAAGCTTTCTATTATATGCGATGTCTTATATGCGCTAAAATGTTGCTTCACCCGTTGATAGAAAAATCAAAAGAGTTCACACTGATGCAGTCAAATTTTGATAGCTATTGTACTATTTACGTAACTTTTGAAGTACCAATTTCGACAATGCATTTAAAAATATTATTTGATCGGTCTTTTGCGGATTTATCAATGATTCGTTGACTGGTTTTTTACGGGCTTAACATAAGCAACATAACAAAATATAGCAACTTATTCAATACTTGTATATCAGCAACAATACTTATGTATAGATTTGAAAAGATGAAGAATGCAAGTTTTGAAATGGGATTATAGATACAGTGTATGGCCTATATTTACAATACTAGTCGATAAATCTGCTATTTGACAAATTTATTATACACATGGGGATTAATTAAAGGTTTCATAAAATAAAGTTTAATAAAATTGTTTATTTTTCATTATCTGAATTTAATTGCACTCTTTAGTGAACTCAATAAAATGTGATGCTTAGTTATAATCTGCTTTATTATAGTGTTAAACTAGGCAGTTAAGTATTATGAATTATAAAATTACTAAAAAATTATTTAGAAACGTTGCTTCAGCGGCATAGCTGTTGTAAAGTTCAAAACTTTTCAAACGGCGAGAGAGAAGTCATTGTTTCTCTATTTGTATCAAAATATCATTATCATATAATATCTCTTGCTAATCTTAACAAATCAAGTATAAAGCTCATTATTGAACTGTTTGATAAAAAATAAAGTGATCGAAGTTAACTTATAAGTGGCAACGCTTAATTGATGAAAGATACGAGATTCCTGAATATTTTCATGTACTGCTTTTCCGTCGATATAAACGCAAAAAATTAGCAGAAAATTAAACTTTTATTTACTATAGTTTTTAGCACTTTCTGTTTGAAATTAAACTTCATATTAATTATAGGTTTAACAGTCTCTGTAAATTGTTTGTGCTTAACCCTTTGCACTCGAATTTTTTCGTAACGTCATTGTAGCCAGCTCGTAATTAATTTTCAATAACGCCCGTTAAATTTTCATTATTCACATAATTTATAAAAGCCTATAACGAATGTTAAGATTATATCATTTATAAAAAAAGTTTTAACATGCGGCTTCCATGTCACGGGGTATTATATCATTTTCATATACAATTTTACCCTTCCTATATTTAGTATATATCTTATTATGTGTCAAATAAGAATGCTCATGTTCTGCGACAATTTTATTGCGTTGAAGGTTTTACACGGCTATGCGAATAAATTCGTGTTATTTTTGGGTTGGATTTTGTTAGATTTATTCGTTCTATAGTATGGTTTGAGAGTACGATTATGCTCTCGTGTAGGTCTAACCGGTTTTTCATCTTATCTCTTTGCAACGAAAGAAATTAAAACTTTTGACAAACCGTTTCCGGTATCAATTAGCGAAGTTTAAAACTTACGTATTCAATTGAAGAAAATTTAAGAAAAAATTTATGAATATTCACGGAAGTTCATGAACAAATATTATTTAGATTTAATTAATTTTGAAAGGTTTCCGAATGTACTTAGTTACAGGATTAGTACAGATACTTCATGATGACTATAAGCAAATATTTTGTAATGTTTTCAATTGATTATAGTTATTACAATTTTACGAAAGATTATTGTTTTAAATTACTAAAATGTTATTAAATACAAGTTGAATTCGTCTGCATCGCAGTTTTTTTTGCATGGACTACTTCATATTTATTGTATGTAAAAAATCTAGACGTAATTCTATATAAAAATAAATTTGAAAAGTAAAGTAACCTCTACGGAAAATTTAATTGTTGTTTATTAGCGATGGCAATGCAGTTGTTGTTGGGTATTATTTACAAAAATCAAATCGAATTTTCACTTTTCACTTATATTTTTGCTTACATTACATCATTTAATCTCAATTTACTTATTAAAGTAATTTAATCTCAAGCCGAATTTATTATTTTCAGATTGTCATAGCTTCTAGTTGAGCTTCAACTATAAAGCATGACGTCACAGTTGTCCGTAAAATACTTGCATCTGTTATCTTTTATCTTCGTCATCGTTTCGTTATTGCATTCAAGCCACCAACAAGGTAAGTTTTCAATAAGTATCTTTCCATACTAACTAAAGTAATGCTATGTGGAATATCTAATAATGGAGAGACTATGATTTATAATATTTACAAGAATTTATTAAAATGCGATTGAGCAATCAGCCTGAAATCATCACTATATAACTTTGAAAAGTGATTTTATATATTGTGTTTTACACCCTCCTCCTCTTTCCACCCCCACTTTGAGTTTCGAGAGAGGGAGAGATCTCGAGGGAGAGGGGGTGGATAAAATTCGGTCAAAAATCTTGACAATGACTGCAATCACTCAAACAAACATATGCTAGGTATTGTTAGAAATACTGTACCCTGATACATCTAATATGCTCATGGCTTAATGCTTCGTACGTACATAAACAATTTACTCTTATTTAGGCTAAAATGGTGCTATTAATCATTTCTTTATATATTTATCAACCACTGCACTTTTATTACAAAATTACAGCTGTTCGAATCCACAAAAAGGATCCTCCAGATTTTTATCTCAAAATAATAAAAGTGCTCAGTGTTTCAATTTAATTTCAGTTTAATTCAGTGTTTAATTTAAACTATAAATTAAAATTGTATATTAGAATTACAGCATATTAACAGCACATAATTTAAAATTAATAATTACGTTGTTATCAATACGAACATTTGAATTTGATGTCTTTATTAATTTCTTTGCTATATTTTAAAGCAGTGCTATTCAATTAGCGGCCCGCGGGCCAAACGTGGTCCGCGAAGGCCTAGTAGTTGGCCCGCGGAGCATTGTTAAACTGTTGAAAAAATTAATATATTTTTTTATTTTAAAAGTTGATAATTTTAATATTTCAAAAGTGGTTTGTTGTTTAAATACAAAAAGCATTAACAATTTGTATTATTAGCGTTTTATTTTAATTAAAGTAATCACAACAGGAAATGTCAGGTTGAACCTAACAGCAATGTTAAGCTGTGGGTTTGTATTTAAATTGCTCTCGTTTCGTTTCATTTAAACTTCATAAAGGTACCTCAAATTGTGCATGCCATTTTTCACATTGACTCAAGTTTATAATAAATGTACAAACTGTTTTTAGTTAAATTTACATTTAAATATTTAAAGTTAAGTAGTAAAACTAAATACTAAAATTGCATCTATTCATTATTTTTCTAGGCAGCCAGTATAATTATCATTGCGTTTTAATAATAAATTTGATTTCTTTTTTAAATATGTGGTGCTACAGGAAACTTACGTACTTCAACCTTACCCGCAATATTTCCAGAAATTATTGAAATGTGCTTAATTTAATAAATTCACTTTAAAAGCTTCCAAAATGCACCATTGCACATACATAAATTACAAACAATTCTTGAAGAGGAAGCACACCCACACTCGCCAACCCGTCCCCCTGAGCTTTGGCTCAGCGCTACGTCTCTTAAAAACGGACTTGGCCCGCGGCCATCTCCATTTTTTCAAGTTTGGCCCCTTACTAAATCTAATTGAATAGCCCTGGATTCTAAAGAGATAGATGCAACTAGATATCATGTGTTCCCAAAACAACATAATAATATTGTTTTAATAGAAATTTTATTTTAACATAGCTTGCACATTAGTTTGGACTGACAAACCACAGTCTAACGCACCAGGCTTGACTCAAATTGGAGGAGCGAATCAGTACAATTTAACAACATGTAAGACTGTATGTGAACAGAATTCATCATGTCTCTCCGCTGACTTCAATAGCTTAGACCAAACTTGTTTTAATGGATACACGGCAAATCCACCAACAGTCGCTAATGGACCAGTTACACATTCCGATCTTGTCAGGACCTGCTGTAAGTGATATTATCTACTATTTGAATGGTCAATTCATAACTTTTTAAAATGATTTTAAGTCTTAATCTTAATTCTTTAAAGTTTTTTGAATATTAATTCAACTCGCTATGATTAGGCTATATTAAGCTTCATAATTGTGAACACTTATTCTATTGTGATTCTGATATTTTGCAATAATGATTTCTATCAAAAATCAAAGTTTTTTGATAAAATTAATTGTTTTACTAGCTCTATAAATTCCATTGGTTTACTAGTTCTAATACGGTTTATGTTTTAACTAGTTCTTATTTTTTTTTTTCTTTTTAATTTTTCTTATGTTAAAAGTCAACATTTGATACTTTCAGCTTCGGTATCTACAACAACGTCTGTAACCAGTATGTAAATTCTACACTTTTTATTTTCAATTTATAATTAATAGAATTACTATTTTGAGGCGCTAATTTTTGCTTGTATATTTACAGTTCATAATCTCAATTTTTAATGCTTTATATGCGATATAAATAAACATTGTTTAAAATGCGAATTTTTAAATCTGGCCTTTGCATTTAAAAATTAACATAAGATTTAAACGTTTGCATTTTTTGTTCTTCTTTCTTTGTTTTTCTACTATCTCTTAATTTGTGATGAATAAGATTGTGTGTATGTTAAATGTAAGTGTTATTTTCCGTTTTGTAATTATATAGTAATTATATATTTCTGTAATTATATAGATAGTGTTAGTATTGGGTATATTTTTTTCATTTTCAACAGCTGCTTCATCTGCCGCTGTTACCACAAGTTTGTAAAAGTTCCTTCTATATTTTTATTTTTTAAATTATTATTTTTACTATTTAAACTAATCTTTTTATTATCTAGTTATACAGTTTCATTATTACATCATGTATTATGTATAAAGACTAAATTCAACAAAACTAGCAGCAATTGGTGGATATAAAAATTCTATTAATGCTTAACTTGTTGCAAATCTTAACACTTTTGTCTTTTCCTTTAAATTTTATATCATTTTTAATTTGTAATTTTAATTAAGCGTAATTAAATTACGCTTTGGTTTTTATTTCAAATCTCGTATTATTTCAAATACTTTTTTATATGGGTTCTTTTAAAAATTTCTAATGTAAAATAAACCAATGATATACGTTTGTAATGAATTCTTTAGGTTAATAATGACTAAAACATTTTAAACAAAATTTAACGTATTAATTATTAGCATTGCTTTTAGCTTTGCATTTGATTTAATGGTTATATTATTTTTTGTACAGATTCCTCTGTTACTTCTATAACTGCTAGTAAGCATTAAGTTTACTTTTATTTAAGTATTATTTTAAGATTGCTTTGAGAAAGTGTATATATAAAATATTGAATTATTTTAAATTATATTAAATTAAATTCTTTATTAATATATTATTTTTAATGTTATTATTTTTTCATACCTCGATGAAAGAAAATTGTTTAATTCAAATAATATTAGTTCATCAAATGCTGAGCGTAATTTGATAATAGACTGCAATTTTGACAAAAAAAAATCACAATAAAATGTCATCTGTTAATATTTATACGTTTTTGCCCTATCATTCTCAGAGGATGAATATTTACTGTAATGTGTCATGAGGCTAATGTCAATTTATGGTTTAGTTACTGCATACTCACGACAACAAGCTAATTTATTTGGTGCTCATGCGACATCAAGCAACAGATTGTTTCTCTGTATCTTGCATTTTATTTGATTACAGCATATTTTCAACTTAATTTCTAACATTAAATAGCTTTCTTACTCTGCCTGACATTAAGAGTAAACAAAGAATAAGCAATATATTATTTCTATTTGCCTGGTAGGTTGCACATTTGTTTGGACGCAAATTCCTCAAGTAAATGCTCCTGGATTATCTATGGTTGGTGTTGCAAATCAGTACAATGCAAGTACTTGTCAGAGAGCATGTGAACAGAATTCATCTTGTCTCTCTGCTGACTTCAATAGTTTAGACCAAACTTGTTTTAATGGAGTCACAGCAAATCCACCAACAGTCCCTAATGGACCTGTTACACATTTCGATCTTGTCAGAAATTGCAGTAAGTATTAGAAACTCAATTTTTTTAATCCATTTGTAGTATAATTAGTGACAAATTATTAATATACTGTATGTTATTAGGAATTAGCAATTTCTTTTTAGGCTGCAGGGTTAGTGCTGAACGGAGGCAGTAATGAACTTACTGGCATACGCTATATTGTAAAAGTTTGCTATTTAATATATAGATGACTTTTACTAATAATATAAAGTAATAAGCCAAGATTAAACACGATTGAGCTTTAGCACATCTTTATTATATATTTTTATTTATTCATTGTATTAGCAACTCATGTAAATGCCATGAATAAATGAATAATAAATTTTAATTTTAGAAGCAGTTGGTGTTAATTTTGCAAATTGTGTGTCATATTGGTCTTTGATGCTGAGAAATTTAATCTTTATTCGGCTCATTGCTAGCACCTTCATAACTGTAAATGTTTTTTGTAATTGTATCTCACATTTCTCGAAATGTATTATGCTTTGTACTGTTTTGTAAATTGCAGCTTTGGTTACAGCAACTACTGGTCTTTCAACGGCCTCCACTGTAGCAACTACAGGTATCATATGCCAAAATGTTGCAATATTTACTAAATATTTCAAATGGTAATATTATTTGCATCGTGCAACAAGCAGTTATCTTAACTATTATTATTGAATATAATTTAAGAACTCAAGTGAAGATGTTTTTTCTTGTTGTATAGTTGAGTAAACATTCCGTAAAATGTTTTAAGATACATAGAGTGAAATTGATTTGATATTGCACTCAAATTAAAAGCTATTGCTCTGTGGAACATGAATTTTTTGATTTGTTACAGTCTCTCAGGCACTTACGACTTCAGGTGGTGTAACAAGTGAATAAAAATTACAATTATTTTTCATTAAAGTTTTCGTCAGCTGTTGATTGCACTGTTTTAGTTTTTATTCTGTAAAAATTAATATTGTTTAATATTACTAGAGTTGCAATGTAACTGAGATTTAATGATAGTAATGTTGCCTAATTCACATGATCAATATACATAATCTAGTTTTTTTTCTCAGATGCAGAATTTTTATGGCTATTCGATATTAGACATCTCTCAATATATCTCTCAATATATAAATTGTTCTGCTTAAAATTTAAAAACATAGCTTCTGTAGGATTGAATTTTTGCCTCAATATTATACTGGTGCAGTTATGTTGTCTATTAGTAGAAAAATGTGTTGATCCTTTCCTATAATTATTTTTTATTATTCTAATTATGACTCTAGTTACCTGACGTGTGATCTTTTATAGCCAAATATTTTTTTGTACAGTTCAATGTTCAATGTCTCATTACAAGATGTTTTAAAGATAATACTTGTGTATTACATTTTTAATTGTAATAAAACGTCTTTAACAGCTTTGATAGTAACAGATTTTTTTGCAATGAATCGTTTTAATTTTTTAGCTTTATCTTTCTATATATTGATTTTCATTGTCATCTTTATTTGAATGTAATTTCTTTATTGGTGAAAGTATCAAAATTTGTCCACTGTTTATTATTGATATAACATCAAAACACGAATCTTTGTTCTATAAAATATTATAAATGAAGCCATTATTTTAATTTGCTGCAATTTCTCGAGATGCTTATTGATTTAAACTGTTAATTAAATAAAATAGACAATTATAGTTACGGCATTTTTTATTTGTGTGGGTTAGATTGGATGTGGTTATTAAAACTGTTAGAATTAGGAATTCATTAAAGCTTGTTCAAACTAAATAAATTTAAATTGATTCAGGAATTCGTCCTGAATTAACTTCAGGAATTAGTGAAATAGAAAATAACTTGAAATAGAAATAACTTCAGGAATTAGTGTCAAACGTATTAAATCTTTTTATTTACTTTTCAGCAACCGTTGCCACTGTGTCAACTTCTGGTAGTGGTAAGTTATTTTGCATTGTAAAATAATTTGTAAGCCTTAGATTACATTCTTTAATATATGAATTATATTCATGCATAATGTTCTACAAAATAATTTCATCTAGTAATACACTGCTAAAATGAATAAAACTGTATTGTAATTATTCTCTATTAAGCTGTTAAAACTGGAAAAAATGCTATTTAATACTCACTTATAATATATTGCATAACGTGATGCTTATTAATTATATTAGTTATTAATTTTTAATACTTATTAATTCAGTTATGCAACTATGCAATTATATAATTTAGTGTATTAATGTTTACGCTTAATTCAGCCTATTTCATTTTTTGAGTATTTTCATACATTATAAAAACACAATTATGTATTAATTATGATTATTTGTCTCATCCATAGAAATGCTGATTGATCACTCTAGGCTTTACCTACTTAGCATTTTTTAAAATTACTATAGATGACACTAATTAGGTGTAATGTCTTAGTCGAGTATTGATGTAGAATAAAAA
>JAQIXG010004118.1:0-13448 GCA_034700105.1 Oconnorella tubifera
TTGGAGTAACAATTGTAGTGTTTGGCTCAAAGATTGTAGTATTTGGCTCAACAATTGTAGTGTTTGGCTCAACAATTGTAGTGTTTGGAGTAACAATTGTAGTGTTTGGCTCAAAGATTGTAGTATTTGGCTCAACAATTGTAGTGTTTGGCTCAACAATTTTAGTATTTGGAGTAAAAATTGTAGTGTTTGGCTCAGCAATTGTAGTTGTTGGAGTAACAATTGTAGTGCTTGGCTCGACAATTGTAGTATTTAGCGTAAAAATTGTAGCGTTTGGCTCAACAATTGTAGTATTTGGCGTAACAATTGCAGTGTTTGTCTCAACAATTGTAGTATGTGGCGTAACAATTGCAGTGTTTGGCTCAACAACTGTAGTGTTTGGCTCAACAATTGTAGTGTTTGGCTCAAAGACTGTAGTGTTTGGCGTAACAATTGTAGTTATTGGCTCAAATTTTGTAGTATTTGTAGTCATTGGCTCAAATTCAGTAGTATTTGTTGTTATTGGCTCAAATGTTGTAGTATTTGTAGTTACTGACTCAAATGCTGTAGCATTTGAGGTTATTGGCTCAAATGTTGTAATATTTGTAGTTATTGGCTCAAATATTATTGTATTTGTAGTTGTTGTCTCGAACGTTGTAGTATTTGTAGTTATTGGCTCAAATGTTGTAGTATTTGTAATTGTTGTCTCAAATGTTGTAGTATTTGTAGTAATTGTTGTCTCAAATGTAGTAGTATTTGTAGCTATTGGCTCAAATGCTGTAGTATTTGTAGTTATTGGCTCAAATGCTGTAGTATTTGTAGTTATGGCCTCAAATGTTGTATTATTTGTAGTCATTGCCACAGATGTTGTTGGATTTGTAGTTAATGGCTCAACAATTGTAGTGTTTATATCTGTGTTAACAGTTTGCAATGTATGACTTGTTAAGGCTATCATATTATTTGTGAGACTTGTTTCAGGCATAAATGTTGTTGATGTTTTTACTGAGGTCTCACTTGTAATAAATGTTAGTCTCGGCTCTGTCTCAGTCACTTTCTCATTAGTCACCTGTTTAGTGGTGTTGCCATTGGTTACTAAACTTTGACCAATAGATGACGTCGCTTGAAATAATGTTGACTCCGTTGTTGCTACGGTTGCATTCGTTGTCGTACCAAAGGATTCAGTTGTTGTCATAGTAGTGGTTTCACTCATTTTCATAGTAGCGATTTGACTGGTTGTCATAGCAATAGCTTCACTTATTGTCATAGCGCTTGTTGCCATGGAAATAGTTTCATTTGTTATTGTAGCAGCAGTTGAATATGTTGCTATGGTAATGGATGCACTTGTTGTTGTAGTAACCATTTCACTTGTTGCTATACCAACTGTTGCATTTGTTCTTATTGGAATGGTTTCAGTTGTTTTCATGGTAACAGTTTCACTCGTTGTCATAGGAATCGTTTCACTCGTTATCATAGAAACCGTTTCATTCATTATCATAGGAACCGTTTCACTCGTTATCATAGGAACCGTTTCACTAGTTTTCATAGTAACCGTTTCGTTCGTTGTAATAGCTATTGTTTCACTGGTTGTTATAGCAACTGATTGTAATGTTGTTGCCATAGTAGTACTTTCGCTTGTCGCTATAGAAACGGGTTGAGTTATTGTTGTTGTAATCGCTTCACTCGTTGTCATAGGAATAACTCCATTTGTAGTAGCCATAGCCACAGTTTCGCTTGTTGTCATAGACACTGCTGCACTTGTCGTTGTCATAGCAATGGCCTTACTTGTTATACTTGTTGTCATGGCGGCGGTTGCACTAGTCGTTTGTTTATTCGTTTCCGTTGTTAATGCAACGGGAGAAGTAGACAATGAGACAACGGGAGACGTAGACAACGAGACAACAGGAGACGTAGAAGATATGTTGCTCACCTTGTTGTTGCTTGTTTCCGATGTTGTTAAACTGGTTGTCAATGTTGCACTTGATTCAGACTGCAACGTAAAATATTTTGAGTAATTTAGATAAATGATAAAATTGAAATAATAAAAAAGAGTTCAAGAGATATAAATAATAATTTACAAGTTAAATGAGGAAAGAAAAGTAATTGCCATAAAATAACTAAATGATGACTATAACTATGAAATAATTGAGTGAATATTATGACTAGCATTATTTTATAAGTATTACTATTATTAATAGTAACTATTGTTATTTATAAAAATTAAGAATATTATTCGAAGAAAACAATATAACAAATACATGAAATAAGCACCAAAGTAGTCAATACTAATTAATTGACGATTGTAAGAAAATGTATATTTATTAATACAATCTTAATACAAATGATAATTTTTATCATTAATTAAATATAATTTAATTAATCGCAAATGGTAAATAAGTAGTTAGTTTATTAGTACAAGTAAAATTTTTACATATTATACATCCAGAAATTAATACTCAAACACTAAATTCATCGTACTACAAATCTACGTTGACGTTTTGTTTCAATAATTATGCTAACAAAAACGTTTTATTATAAAGTAAACTGGTCAAAAAACATTTGACTACCTCAGTTGTATTATTAGTCGTAATTTCAGTCGTAATTTCAAACGAAGTCACACTAGTTGTTTGAAACGTTACAAAGCTGGCGATATTCAGATTAAGCACGCGCGTATAAGTAGTCCAAAGAAAGTTCTGAGATGACATTGCGATGGAAAGTTCTAGAAAGTTCATCATTGCCTGGCGTGTAGCAGCTTTACCCGCAGACAAAGTGGCTAAGGACAGATTATCCTCCAGTATAGACAGTTGCGTGTAGACGTCGTAAATTGAACTAGAAATAGCAAAAAAACTCGGATACAAAAAGCAATTTTGATTTTAGTGAAAAAAATTAGAAAGCAGAATTTTTATTACAAGTTATTCTAAAATTTTAAATTTATAACAAGTAAATCAATTCATCTGAACTTTATTCAATGATTGGATATTTAATTTAGCTTATAATTTAATTATATAATGTATAAAAAGATTTTTTATGATTTAGTAAAGTTTCAAATTGTCGAATTATTGTTTTTGTTTAACTTGTTATTCGTAATGTTATACAATGATTTTATTTGCAAATTTTTAAACTAGTTTTGTACGATGTTGTAAAATATCTAATATTATAATAGTTTAGAAAAAAACTTGCATATACTCTATATATAATAGTCATACTGTCTAAAATGATAAAGTTACAGTAGATTAAAACGCACTTACTTATTCAAGTTGTTAGACACTTGAGCTGATACAATGCAGTCTCCATGTAGAACATCATAAAACTCACTGAATACTGACTTGAACTAATAAATGATAAAAACATTAAGTTAAAATATAACTGAAATAGAAAATGAAAATAAATGAGCGTTAAACTTATTAAACATACTCATAGAGTCAAATTCATTCAGTTAGTATCACTAAACTAGTGTCTTGACTAATAAATAAATTATAAAACTTGGAGATAATATATATAAAATTAAAAGAATTGAGTGTTAAAAATTACTAACCATGCTTATAAATTGAAGTTAGATCCTCATTTGAAGTCTTAAATTTAAAATTAATATAAGAAATTAAAAAAATTCTTTAAAGCTTAAACTGGAATTCAGAATTTAGAAACAAAGTGACCAACCTCTTGACAGTAAAGATTTTGTATGAGTTTCACACAAAAAGTTTCTGATAAACTGTTACAAGAGATTTGATTGGTCAGCGTTAGATCCAGAGTCGATACAAAGTTTGCAACAACTGCAATAAAACACAAAGCAAAAAGTTGAAATTTTAAATAAAAGCATTATATAAAAGTAATTATATTTATATAAATACAGAAAATTAATACTTTGAACAAGTATTATTGTATTAACTTGATTACTATATTAACTACTACAGTTTCTGAAAACAGCATTGTTGACAAAAGTTAAAACATTCAAAGTTGACAAAAACAAAAACTGTCTTGAAGTTGAAATAGTTATTAGATTTAGAAAAAGATGTTAGGCAGCAATATTCAGATGTTTCATCGGACAGATGCTGTGTGTTTGTGAATTGTGTATAGAATACAAATGTAGGATTAGTAGTATTAGTAATGGCTGTAAAGGAGTGCAGAGAGCCTGTTTTTTAGTTTATTGTTCACTATTATTGGCAATTTCAATTAATAAAGTAATTCATAATTCTAAATAAAAAACAATATTTAACAGCGTAGAATCATAAAATATTAGATTTATGTTAGTCTTTAGATTAACATCTATCATTATGTTTATGTTTCAGCAACATAAATTTCTATCATATTTAACACAATTAAAAAAACTAAGTTGAAATAAATTACGACAAAAACCCACCAATGCTAGGCTTTGTAACATCTACTAGATTGAGGCTGATCAATGAAAATTCGCGAGACAATATGGCTTCGCGATTGATAGAGTTTGCAAGAAAGTTTTCAACAGTTTCAATAGTTGCAACAAAGCCTAGATTATTGAGAATGCTGCTTTGAACGATGCGATTGGATAGATAGACCTTTGCATGTATCACTAAACTGCCTTCACTGTTTAAAAAGAACACAAATTAACCATAAATAATCAATTAATTGATAGCAAGATGTCAAAAATCATTAGTTAAATAGTTACAGAGGGTTAAAATACATTTAAGTAATTAGTTAGATAGATACAATATAGGAAACCGCATATAGGCCTAAAGTGCAAAAATAACTAAGTACTTTTATATTAATTTATTGAATTATACATTGTTTTATTTGCATAAATAATGTATTTCAATATGCATATATTAAAAAGCATTTGCTTATGAAATAAGGAAATAACAGAGGCTAAATTTAAACGTAATTTTGGGTCAAGACGATGCATATATACGTTTATACAAACTAGTAAATGATTTATTTTATAACATATAGAGTATTAAAATAATATTCAAATAAATCAATTACAAAATCAACCATGTGTTTTGAAATACAAACGGTTAAAATACAAAAAAAATATTTTGTATTTTAATCATTAAAAATAAATATTTGATTGTGTATCTACAATTCATTTTGTACACAGCTGATCATCATTTGAAAATGAAATATTGGAAATCAAACAGTCAAACATTTAACTATCTGAAATATTTTTAAAAAATTCAAACTGTTTATCAAACCTAAAGTAATACACTCTACAACTTCTGAATGATTCGCTAAAAATGTTTTTCATCTAAAAAAACAGGAAAATAGCATCAATATAACACACAATCAAACACAAAATAAAGTCAATCAGTATAAAGTTATATCCCATATAAACAATTTGAAATTACACTCTAAGTTCTTTACAATTTTACTGATACATTAGTTTACTAGAATATTTTTAATTTAATTGAAAAATGCAACCCACAACCCCTCTCTATGCATACCAAAGAACAGAATTTCGTTTGAAGCGTTGTAAATAGAAAGACGTTAGAATCTTGCAGCCTCGCATCGAATGACTCATTGATCATACTCATAGTTACATTGACTTCCATAGTTTGTTGATTAAGTTGCGCCTCTAGCGAATAAAAGTTAGAAATTATTATTTTCAATGCGTACATACTTGCATAGAAACAATGCAATGATGACACTAAATGCATACATACTTATATACACACAATACAATGATGATACTAAATCCATACTTAATACAATTCGTTATAAAACTAAGCAAATATTTTATTCCAAGATCTAAGATTCATTCATATCATAATATTTTGACTTTTTTTTTATTTCATACTTATATTATAGTATAAAGAATTATCTTGTTATCCGTAAAAATTATGTATACATCAATCAATTCATATTTATATCAGAAACTCGTACATACATTCATCCAACTTTCCATCCATCTATTCATCCATCTATTCATCCATCCATTCATCCATCCAGCCATCTTATGGCATAATTAAATATTCAATTAGCATTAAACAGAATCAAAGATGATGTCAATGTTGTAAAATGTGTGTGTTCAAATCGATTAATGAACAAACGAACACTCGACTCATATTACAATAAACTAAATGATCTTGCATCCAGATTTCTCCAAGTCAAGTATATATCCTATACATAAATTCGAATAACAAAAAGATTATTAATTTTTTATCTCACAATGAAATAAATAAGCTGAACTTTCAAACTAACCCTGTATCCAGGACAGAGTTCCAAGAAGAACAAAAGCAAGAATCAAAACAAGCAGACAAATGAGAAACCCCCTGATACATTCACAGCAACATCTACGCATACATATGCTGCATCTTTCTTCCTTTTCACCATCTCTCTCTTTCTTCAATCTGTCTTTCCTTTTCGTAACCAGATTCGATCCATTTTGTTTACTTTTTTCACGATGACTCATTGATGACATCATAACTGGGTGGAGCCAGCCGTTTTGTTGGTCAAGGGGGCGGGTGGAGAAGAAGTAGGGGTGGTGGGCTCCGTAAAGCTTTGACTCAATGGTGGCTCCAAGATTTGGAACAAGATCGGTTGAGTTTGATGAAGGAACGCGATATTTCGCCATTCTCTTACCTTGGCCAACTTTCTTCTAAATATATTATTAAATATATTTATATTATTAAGCTTAGGTGCTAAACAATATACTAGAATAATATACTAAATGATATACTTAGTTGGTCTATTTTATATACAGTGTACATATACTTACTGAAATTGAACAGTGCAATGGTGCATTAATGCAAGTTGTTATGCAATATCAGAAACAAATAAAATAAATGTTACATGGGTTACTTTTTAATTTAGTTAATATACAATTAAAAATTTAGCATCTATTAATATTATTTATAGCTTTATGTTTTTAATATGTAAACAAGATTTTAAAATGACTCAAACACACTGCCACTGATTTGTCTAAGCTGCTTCAAGCACAGATATAGCCCCGGACTCGGAACCTACAGGTTCTTTGATTCGAGTCTCGTGTGATGAATTGCCTTCCCTTTATAAATCATTAACAAGGAGCTAAGATAAACGTTTTCTGGAAAATGTAAGTAATTTACATTTAAATATATTAACAATTATAAGTTAGTTTGCTGTTACCTTTTCAGAATTGAATTGCGCTTGCACTGTCTGACTTTCAACATCATCTGTTGAATGTTTTTTAGTTCTCTGATAGAAACCGGGCAACAGTTTTGACCCGTCCGACCCGGTCATTATGAAATCAGGTCCATCCTTAAAACCAGGCTCAGGCTGAAGGTATCTCTTGTAAGTTGCCATGGGTTGGGATCTGCAGAAATTTGAAATAAAATTGAAATATAGGTTTAGAAAGGTTAACATTTCTGAACAAAATTTTGTAATAAACTGAAAGTAACTGAAAGTAAACTGTAAGTAAAGCTTATTTATTTTATAACAAACTATTTCAAATTTATAACTAATTTATAAATAGTTAAATTTTGGAAACAAAATTCGAACAATAACAATTAAATAATAATATTTATAATGATAGTTTAAACAAGTATTGCAAATAAAAATTCGGCTAACATAAGTTACTAGGACGTTAAATAAAAATTCCACGGTAATGGAACAATAGTTTCTCCATGAAATTAATTTTACCATAATTAATTTAATATAACACTAATATTATACTAATTTAATGCTAATTAATTTTAATATAACGTGTAACTTTGCATTAACCTTTAATTTTACTACCAGTTAACCTTGCCTGGTTTCTTACAGCAGCGAGTTACTGAAGTTACTGACCGTTAACGAGTTATCGGCGTAACAAGGCTCCTTTTACGCGTCTGGGGCTCGACTGTTAACTCTACTATCCTAGATTGCCGCAGGCATAAGGGTTAATGTCCACAGTAACAATTTAACTCAATGGATACCAACATCATAATCTAAATCTATGGTAAATGACTGATATTATATTTAAAAATTTATTCGTGGGGTGTTTTTTTAGTCTTTTTTACGCTACTCCGATTTTTAACTTTTATATTGCTTTTGTTATGTCAAATTGCATTGGTACACAGTTCATTGAATTAAAAACATCTTTAAGAATACGTTCATGTTTTTTTACACTTATTATTACATTTTAGACATTTTAATCTGATTAAATATTCTAGAAATGACGTCTGCTTGTGTAAGAGTATCATACATTTAATATGTCATGTTAAATTGAATTATGTTGTTATTGTGTGCATTAAAGTTATAATTAATCATATATAGTTTCTTATACAATAATATACATTTGGTACAATTTTAATGATAATAAGTTGCCTAATGTGATAAGTTAAAATACAAATTTAAAATTCTTAAATAAAGATTATTGTAAAGTTAATCTATTCATAATCTTAAAGTTTTTAAAACCATTATCTGCAACATTAAACATTATATTTTAAAAATAATCCAAAATATGTCATTTATTATTTTATTCTTTTAAGGGGGGGTGGGATGATTCCAATTATGGGTTCTAACTTTGAAGCCCTTAAATAATAACTATCTGTTGCTAACTTATTGATGTAATTGCAAATGCTGAAAATACGAGTGGATTTGAATCGACAATATAAAGTATTAACACTTTTCGGTTGAATTTAACAACGTTATCATTGCGTTCAATGATCAACGATAAATATTTGTGTAGTCAAATTATGCAGTAAATTAATTTATACAATAAGTAAAAATTATAAGTTTATCAACTAAACTAAATTACTATATTCAATAATTATTAAAAAGATCATTGCTCTTAATAAACAAGATTATTATGATTAGTGTACCAGTTCGAAATTTAGTCTTAGAATGTACGAAAATTATGTTTACATTAATTAAATTATCATAATTTTATACATTATCTCTATATATTGGGCTTTTTGATCTGTTACGCTAAATTTTATTTTATTTATTGTTTTGATTTATATTGTATTGTTTTATTTCGCTATTTTGATGAATAAAATATATGTCATGATGAATGAACAGTTTATATAAAGATGCAGATAAAAATATAAACTTATGCTTTATTGCTTTTCAATTTTAAGATTCTTCCTTATTATTAGAATTTTATTTATATAATCGAACCCGTGACTTGTGGCTTATAATAGACAATAATCATCACTTAGCTACTTTTAACTCTAGTATATTGTTGAACGCGCGAGCTCAAAGCTAATCGAGTTTTTAAATTTCGTTTCTTGTCTTTTAGTAGCATCTCGATTACCTTCGTTAAAATCTTCTGTCAAGTTTAACTGCAGTGTGCATTATTATAAGCACTAATGAGTCCACTTAAAGCTACGATCATTTCACAACACTAATTGCAATTAGCTTTTACAGTTGAACTTTCTTAACGTTATATAACGTTGAACGATGATGGTAAAGTAATAATTTTATCTAAAAATCTTAAGTTGATGTTGTTTTGTGTAGAAATGTGAGTTTTTTGCGCAATTTATACTGTCAATAGATTCTATACAGTAGTATGACTTTATAAGTTCATTTATAAATCTGTTTCATTGCACAATTTAGCATGATTTGAAAAATGGCTCATTGTCCAGGAAAAGTAATATTCCACTTGTTGCACCCTTCAGAGCATTTTTGACTAAGGATTGATGTTTGAGTTAAAAGTTAACTTTATTAAAAGTAATATATATTAATAAATTCAAATAACTCTGATAAAGACATAAAATAACATTACTACGAAATATTAACATTTAAATGAACACTAGTATATTTTATCTTTTTATAGTACAAAAACAATAAGCCTCGTTAATTGCTTGCTTATCAAATCAACGAAGTAATAAGCAAAGTAAGCAGAGTAATAAGTCACAATCTTAACGCGTTGACAGTTTGACAATTTATTACCCGCATCCATCAACTCTTTGTTGACTAACTTTCAGCTGACTCTCAAGCAAACAGCTGTATCGGTCTTTGTATCTCTTCTTGTCCCTGTCGTTGTATCTCTTCCTAGATGTATCAAGTCCTGAATTTACTAAGGGAGGATTGGGGTTGACAATTGCCCTAAATAAATATGTTTTTATTCTATTCAATAATTAATAAAGTATATTTTGATCAGTATTATTATGGTATTGGAATTGTTACCATTAACATTGTTGCATTATAAAAATTGTGAATAGCGTGCAAATATCTGACTGTTAAACTTTATATTGTGATCTTATATTTAACTGTTTAGTTTTCATCAATAGTTTTAAATATAATTGTAACAATGAATATAACTGAATAAATAAACTCTTGATTTATCAACTCCACCCCCCACCCCCTCAAGATTTTTACTATAGTTTCGCCTCTCATTGCGTTATTCTGCTGCGTTCATTATCTCATTGCTGGTACTTCGTCTCTAGCTGTCTGTCTATCTGTCAGTCTGTCTGTCTCTGTCTGTCTATCTGTCTATCTGTTTCTCTGTCTCACTCGAAGCTGTCACACAATAGCAAGTCCTTAGATCTAACGGCAAGTCCTCGCGTTGAAGAAGCGTCGCGCGTTGCAACGCTTGCGTTTGCGTTCTATATTTATGCTTCGAGATTCGTTTCGTTTTTAGAACGTAATCTATTTGCGTTGCGTTGTTTAGCAATGCTTTGAAGATTCGTATAGATGCATTTCTTATTTGCGTTGTATTTAAAACAGAGTCTAACGGAAGATTTTAAATGTTATGAATTCGCAATAGGTATCTAATGTTATTTATATTCGCGTTCTAATTGTAAATTCTAATTATATGCTTTTACGTTTATAACAATAATAACAATTATTATTAATAATATTTACAGCATTAATAAAGACACTGATTAATTGATTAATAGTCGTGCGATACACGGTTTAGAATTAACATTTGTTTCAATCGTTAACTGTCACGGATTGATAATTTCAAAAAGCTTAGAAATCGTCTGGATTCAATGTGAACTTTTATTTCGGTATGTATAATCATTATTTTACATTATAATTTTTTTAATTTTATGTTTTTTAATAGTTACGTTTTGTAATTGCTGATTTTACTTCAGAAGCTCTGGAGTAAAATCAATTTTTGTTTTAAGCAAAATGATTCCGGTAACGGATTAAATTTGTTATTAATAGTTACATTCAGTTTAATGTTATCTTAGTAAACTATATTCATGTAAAATTTTCAATTATAATTTTATAATTGCGTAATTTATAACTCTTATTATATTTCGACAGCATAATAAATATATTTCTTATGTATATATCTTGTATACTACTGATGATATTGCTATTAAATCCTGCTATTAAAATCATCTAGCTTTATTAATTGTGCTATGGAGTTTTCTATCCTATATTAAATAACAGGCCTAAAATAAAGAAAATTATTATTGCATATTTTTAGGGAGGGGGGGGGGGCGGGGGGTAAAACAGAGAAAATTCTGACGTCAGAATTACTAGAAAAAAAGATCGTCATATTTCGATATCCCTTTAAACAGCTCGTCAAGTTTCAAATTTAACAAGGGTTCTACTTGTACCTGCTTATAATTCATTTCATTCTTTCTGCATGCAATCACTAATACACGAGACAAAAGAGAATAATGATTGATTTATTTTTTTATTTAGCTTTTATAAATGATGCAGCAGTTTGAAATCTGGTACAGAGTTTGAGTATTGTATAGGCTAATGAGCTGAGAATATACCGAATCTGCTTCTAATTGTCTTTGAGCTATTTTTATTAATCAATCATTGTTTTTATTAATCGATTCAAGTCAATAAAATAATTATGATACAGCAAAATTGCTGATTTTTAGGATATGTATTTCGCGGATGAATATATTGCCAGTTCGAATCCACGAGTAATAAATTTCTGTATATTTAATTAGTTTATTTTGACTTTATTTCTGATTAGTTATTTACCTCTTAATTTTTGTTTAATTTACTCAAAACTATCTCTTCATCAACAATACAATAATTTTTCTAGATAATTTTTCAGTTTTGTTTTCGCTTAATTCACAAGTTTACTAATGATTTTTGCCATTTTTCTTGTAAATTTCCGAATAAACAACAGTTTTACTCTCAAATGACTGTTGTTCGACAAAGATCAATGAACGCATCGATTTGGCCGCGTTCCACCGTCTACAATTAGTCGAAATGGTTCAATCTCTTAAACATAGATCTTTGTTAGTACTGATTATTGAACGAGATAGCGTTTTTTGTTCTACAGTATCAACTGCATAAAATTGACTGAGAGTACTTTTTGTTCGCTTCATTTGAGATTCATTGTTATCTTTACTATCGGGTTTATTTAAGAAGATAAGTATTGTATACGAGTATTGTGTTAGAATAATCGGATACAAAATTACGTCGGATAATGAAAGAAAAGCAAGAAATCGATTTAAAGAAATGTTTACTTTTAAGATAAGCTGTTTGTTGTTGTTGCTAACTTTATACAGTGAAGTAAGGTAATTGAAGGCGTATTTCATTAATATTTTAAATATAAATTTGAACTTTTGAACGTATTTTTTGCCACGAAATTGTATAGTATATTTGTGACCTATTTAAAAAATTCATGCCTGAGAGAAATATTTAATTTCAATTTTTTATTGAATATTCGATAAAATATTGCATCATATTTAATGTAAGTACAATTTACAGTATATTTTCGGAACCTCGATAAAACGATCCGGATACATTAACCCGAATGATCGGCCCCGTCAATTTATTTAATAACCCTAATCCGAACTAACCCTGTACTCTAACTTCAATCATAATCCAAGCCCGAATCATAACTTCAACCCTGACCCTAAGTATTAATTGTCGGGCCGATTTATCGGAGCCGTTTTGACTCGTTACGATTACTTTCTTTTGCTATGTTTCTGGACAATTCTACAAAAATGAGGCGGATTAAACTTTTTATAGCAATAAGCATTATATTATACAGAAATGTTTTTTTCATTTATTGCGTTGCATCGTTGGCAGATGGCTGAACTTTGGAATACACATGAAATGTATAATGCATAGGATCGATGATGTATTTGCAAAGGTTGATGAAAGTGACTTGCACGGAGCCGATCTTATAGATTCTAACGCTTAAATATATCCATTGAAATAAGGTTAAAGAATTGATAGTAACGTAAACGAGCGGAAGTCATAAATATTTAATATAATCTTCATTTAGTCGTATATTTTTGATCTAGAAATTCGCTGGTATACGTTTAAACTATGTTTGAATATGTTTGAAATAGAAATTTGTTGGTACGTGTCGACTACGTTTAAAAATTTGAAAACAATATGGTTTATGTGTAATTTGATGTTATTATTTTATAATTTAGAACTAGGCTGTAGTATTAATCTTTTAAACCGAATGAAAGTTAGTTGAAGAAATGACAATATAACAATGAATTAAAATAGAATGGTTTACAAGTTGGATTTTAGAAAAAAGAACAAGAAATTTTAACACATTTTTATGTAATTATGTATACTGTATATATACAATGCACGTATATATTATATCATCGTATCATCGTAAATGATTTATAAAAACGCGCCAAAACACAAGC
>JAQIXG010004119.1:0-13447 GCA_034700105.1 Oconnorella tubifera
TGTACTGTAAATTAATAGTAGATACTGTCTTTATATTTTTTCTACTATGTATTTATTCTATATTTATTTTATGATGTCAATTTGCATTGCTATATTATATTAATGATATTTTGTTAATAAACTCAACTTTGAATTCTTTATTTGTTTGTAGAGAAATATTTTATTTACTTTATATTTATTTACTTTATTTTGGTGGTTTTATTGATTGTTGCAATAAAGAATAATGTTTTTATATTTTAAGATCTAGATTTTGCATTAAGAAATTCTGCTGTCGTATTTATAGATATATCTCTGAGTGAATTAGTCAAGAGAATTCTTCCTTTTTGTGCGAGCTATTCACTAGTGATTCGATTCATTGAAGGTTGGTCTACTATTCTGTGAGATTACATTGCATTGTTTTAACGGATAATTTTTAGGGCATCTTTTATTGAGTCATTAAATTATTACTTATTTTACATTATTTATTTTATATTTTGTTACTTGTAAATGCCGATATAATTTGTCATTGGATTGATGATTAACTAAAGAATTAATATAGATGTTTGTACAAGAACAATTATATTAAATTTCGCTACTTATTGTATCTTATTGTATCAGGTCAAATTTCTTTAAAAAATTGTTTGTCAATAATAATTAATACTAGTTTGTGCTTGTTAAGTTTCAGGACGATCGTGGTTTTAATCTTTATTGTTTATTTCTAAATTTAACTTTTTTTAGAGAAGTCAGCTTTTGCATTTGGTCTAGTCAACCATGCTCTAAGTGCAGCTATGAGAACTTTAATTAAGGCAAGTTAATGTAATATTCTTACAGTTTATTTCTTTTACGGTAATCTACAGCAAATATAAACTGTATTTGTAATGAACTTGTAATAAACTTATTATATTTTTATTAAATAATTACTATGCTTCGACTATACACACAACTAATAAATATACTGATCTCAGTGCCTTGTGTTATATTTAAATTTTGCTTATTTTGTGGGACCAGATATAATGCCAGTTTGTGTTACAAATTTTTTTATAGGATTACTTAGTTCTCATTGCACAGCTAGAGCATCAGCATCATTTAGTAAGTCCTGTCATTTATTAAATATAAACTTGTAATCTGTTATAAATAAATTTTATTGCAATTAAATAATTCTAGTTCTTAAAACAAAGACATTGTTCTGTTTCAATCCTGATCAATGTAAAGCATGCATGGTAATATGATCCCTAAAGACAAACACAGAACATTGTCATATCTAAATGAAACACCTGACCAATCAATACATTGCCATATATTATCCTTGTATCATACATGTAATATATGATTTTCAAAGCTTTTGATAAGCCTTAATAAAGCTTTCAATAAGCTCGAATAAAGCTTTCAGTCAATGACTCTCTGTTTAAAGGTTGACTACCTACCAATACAATTTTTACGACTGTTTTTGAAGTATTGATTTTGTTGTTTTTACATTGAAGGGCCAGCTGACACTTCAAAAGTTTTGGTTTTATGTCCAACCAACCATGAGGACCTTGGAAATTCTTGTTTCTGTGGCAGCTTCTATTAATCGTGTGTGTAATTTAAATGTTTTGTCTTAAAAATTTCAATATGAGAGTTTTGCTGTATTTTTTGCTTTACAATTCTCTATGTGATTGTTATAGTTATTTTGCGCAATTTATTATTCTTTGGTAATTCTAATAAATTGATCATTGCTTAATGTCAGTAATCTATAGTTTTTGTCTAAATGATTTATATTTACACTTGTCTGAATACTATAGATTACTTTTATTACATAAATTGATGTATTAATTATACATAAAGAGATTTTTTGACTGATAAAAAAGTATGCAATACAAAGATTGTAAATTCAAGTCTGACTTTTTATTTATAATGTTATTTTTTACTTCTAGGGTTCATGTACCGGTGGATCTGTTCTTAGTTTGCTGCATGAAAAAACTTCTAATTTGATTGGGTGAGCGTATATGTATCCTAAAAGGCCTTAATTTTTATCAAGCCTTAATTTTTTCAATTCCTTTAGTTTAAATTTATTACCATATTTAACTAATCTCAACCTGGCTGTTCTAAATCATACCTCTAACTATAAACTTAACCAAAACCGATGAGTAGGTGTTTAGAGCTTTCCAAATTTTCGTTACTAGATTACGATTCATTTATGTTGTAGGCTGCTAGGCTAAAGGGGCGGAGTTTTAGTATAAAATTGATGCCTTTCCGTAAACATTTATGTTAGGGGTTCAGTTTATGAAATTTATTTAAAGTTTGTGCGAGAATTAGTAAATTCTATAAAATTGGATTTAAGTGAGCTAAATGTAATTATTAACATGTTTGGTTTTATATATATTTAATTAATAATATTTATTTAATTAAATATCAAAATTTTCATTCTGGGGTTCAAAATAAATTCTGTTAACTTATAATTATATCTGCTTCTGTGAATATTTGAAGTGTTTATTGTGTGATAATTACTCTACATATTAATAATATTTTCCTAATTGTATACATTAGCATATTTCGCATTTGATATTTAGCATAAATTCTTGTTGTATGAAGTATGATCTGAAATAAGTGAGCACTGTTATTTGGATTTCGGACTGTTTGAGAATTTATTAAATTTGATCTCAATTGACAACAGTTAGTGATTATTTTGTTTGTCATTTCTGTAGAAATACCAAAGGTCAGGAACTTTGCCTGTATCTTATTCAATCTGTAAGTAGTGCTAAAATTAATGTTTTTCTCATTGTTTCCTTTTGATCAATTAGCAATCTTTGTATTGGAATGTTTAAAATTGCATTTATTTTGAAGATGTCGGCATCATTTTCCATTATTAATGGTATATAAAAATTGTCTCATTTCTTCTGTTACATAAACTTTATATTGTAATAAAATATTAACTTGTATGTTGAATTATTGTTGTGTATCTTTCAGGCTTGCGTGCCTTACTTTGAGATTTTAGAGAAATGGATTTACAAGGGAATCATTTTAGATCCATACTCTGAGGTAATGAATGATTTTTTTATTGTTTTTTTTAAGCTAGGAATAAATGTTTACAAAATTTTAAATTTGTTAAATATTGTATACAAATTGTTGATGAAATAAATTCTGGATGCAACCTATTGTAATTGATGTATAAAAGCACATTATGTGTTATTTATAAAGTAACACATAATTTGCTTTTATGCATCAATTACAATAAGCTGCATCTAGAATTTATTTTGGGCGTCATCTATTTGTGCTTAAAGTGTTAAGCACAAATGTTATCATCTTAAATGTTATCATCTATAAGTGTTTAAAGTAATTTTCATTATAAACAAATATTTATATATGTACATTATTATATTCATTATATTTTGCATGAATCACCTAAATTAGTAGCTCATTTTGTCTAGCTGTTAGCGCTCTGGACTGCGAAGCCTTAGGTTTTAGGTTTGGTACCAGATAGTGATGAACTAACTTTTATCTTTCATAAAATTAGGATTAGGGGTAGGGTTTTGGTTAGAATTAGTCATGGGTTTATGCTTTTATTTGAATTATGTATTTTTTAGGTTATGTATTTCCTTGCTTTTTAAATTTTCGAGATTTTTTTCTTTCAAAAGTTAATTCAACAAAAATTTATTTCAAATTAATGTGGGTCCTTTTAGTTATAGTCTTGGTATTGTTTATTTTATTTTCAGTTTTTAGTCGAAGAAAACGATGCATTTCAGAAGGAAAAACTACAGGAAGATTACAACGATGCATATCCTTTCAAATTAATTAAAAACTGTAAAAATTATGATTAGAATATTTTATACACTATGCAGTGATTGTAGTTAACATTTATAATACATAATTAGTCAAGTTAATAAAATAAATTGACAATAATTGTTATTTTAATATATGATGAGTATTACTAGTAGTTAAATCTTTTTTCTTCTTTGAGATCTTAAACCATTTAAAGTTTTCAAATTATTTCTCAGATGTGTTGAATATTTGATAATACCTTTTTGCTTTCTTTATAATTATTGATTGTATAAATTACACAAAAATTGTAGTTATATATTATTAGATATTATCTCTTGTAATTGTAATTGTAAGGCGCACAAATTTCATTTAGCAGCTTGGATATTACTAAAAATAATTTTTGTATGCTGGATTAAGATTTAGTAATCTATAAATCAAACTAAATGTTTCCTTGATGACTGTATTCACGTATTGGGAACAGCATTATACAATATGCAGCAAGAGAATACCGAGCTTTCTTGAGCAGATTGCTGTTAAGATTCTCAACACTGGAAAATATCTGAATGTGGTCCGTCAGTGTGGTGAGTTATCATCATTGCATTCTTTTCTTTCTCTGTCAAATTTTATCTAAACGTTGATATTTAGCTTGGTGACTAATTATACACATTGATATAACTATCAGACTTTTGACTCCGCTTTTTATTTTATCAAAAAAAAATTATTCTATTTTATAGTAGATATTAATATAATATATTCTATTTATAAATATTATATTTTGCAGTTGTTTTGTTCTTAATCCAGCAGGTTTTATGAAAACTTCAGTTTTAAGCGCTGTAAAGAATTTTCAATATTCCCTGTTACTGATAACTATAAAATAATTATTATTCATTACAATTTTAGCTACTTGATGATTGTAATCATTTATTATTATAGCTGATTAACAATATTATCTTTGCAAATATTTATAAAAGGTTAAATATTTATAAAAGTTAACATTTTGTTTGTTACATGTAGCTCTAGATTTTACTGTCCTGTTCATATTTAGGGCGTGATGTAAAATGTCCGTATGCTCAAGAAATAGTGTATGCTATAAAAGAGAGACAATACTTTGAGCATATAGAGAATGCTTATAATTACTCCAGTAAACTACTTCTTCAGCTGCTGATTGAAGAAAAAGAACTCAAAGCAAGACTCCGGTAATGAATGTTTTATTTCTCTGCATTGAATTGACTTTTAGAAGGTCATTTTCTATGCGGTTATATGCCATTAGCATCAAGTATCTTGGTGTAATTTTTTCTGTACGAGTTGCGCACAGTAGGCATTATGCAAGTAATGTAATTATAGTCTCAATATTGACCTATATGTATGTTGTGTAAGCCTTAGTGATAGCTGATATATATTATAGATTGATGTCATTCTACTTTTTTTATGCGATTTTTCTTGCATCATTAACTTGAAATGATGCAACTTGCTTTAATAACTATCCTAATTGTTATTTTGAATGTTATTCCTTTGTCTCTGTGGTATTTTGGTCATATTTATAATAAAATATACTCTGCGGTATATTTACTTATTAATCTTTATACATTTTTATGCTAACAGTTTATTTAATTTCTCAACGAATATTTATATGAGTTCTAGATTTTTTGCTATTTAAAGTTTGCTTATTTGTTAAATGTTTTAAAATGATACAGTGAAGTAACCTTTTTGAGAAAGCAATGTTAATAATAACTTAATATATATTATATATTAAGATCACTGTTATTTTTTATTGTATTTATTTTTCAGATCAATTAAGCATTATTTTCTGTTGGATCAAGGAGATTTTATAGTTCAGTTTATGGATATGGCTGAGGATGAAATGAAGAAACCTATGAATGGTCAGTTCTAGAACCATAATTACAGAAATTTATATTACATTTCAAAATCTATGTTTTAGATTTAATCAACATTATTTCTTGTCATTAAAAATTATATTAAATTAATTATTAAAAACTGTTGTTTTGTTGATTTTGTGATTTAAATGTTTTTAATAAAGAGGGTCTAATAGCTGTTAAAATTAAATGTCTTGTTTAACTGTGTATGAAGCTATTGAAAAACTACATCGGAACTCAAATCTGTACCCTGTTAGTTATTAGTTAGTTAGTAGTCATTCCCAATTAACCATTTGGTTGTAGTACGTTTAATCAAATCCTTGTATGTTGTAGAGATTACTGTGTCACGATTAGAAACTCTACTTGAACTTGCATTGCGTACGAGTACAGCCAATGAGGATCCTTTTAAAGATGACCTCAAGTAGGCATTCTTTCTTATATACTCTCTAATTGGATCAGTATATTGTGTATTTTATCAATTTAAATTCTCAACCAATGATATAGAAGAATTATTTGTATTATGGTAAATTATATCAAAATATTTAAGATATTTGTTATATTGTTAAGTTACATTGGGAGAGTGTAGCTTTATATTCAAAAGTAACTGAATGTGACACCTGTATCTAAATATTAATCTTACAATAAAATTGCTTATATTTATTTGTTACTAGCTGAAAAATGCTCTGATGGAGCAAAGAAAAGTGTAATATACTTCGCCTGTTTTTCAGATCATCCAAATAAAAGGAGAGGACAAGAAAGAGCTTGAAGCCTATCATCCACGTAAAAGGAGGGGACAAGAAAGTTTTGAGCTCTGCAAAGTTGATCATGTCAAGAAAACGCTCATTTCTGCCATTAAAGAAAATTTTCTAAAAATATTTAAGTATATTCGGCGGCCTGCAGAAAAAACAAAAGTGGTATACTTTAGTCAATTTTCTTTTATTATAAAAAGCTAATGGTGGCACAGCCGCTCTTTCAATTTTGAGTTTTGGTAAGCCGAATTTTAGAATTCGGGGGGGGCTTGATGTGTCTAAGCTTAGGACTTAGTCGGGTAAAAGTGTAGGGAAAGCAATTATTACAAAAATTTAACTTATTTTAAATGTGTTTTCCCAAATGTCGAGTTTTGAGGTATTAAACTTTTTCTAGAAATTATAATGAAAATATGCAGTTTTTCTAAGTGTAAAATTTTGTATGAAAGCTACAATTTAGCTTCCTTCTGAGGCCGCCGAATATACTTAAATATTTTTAGAAAATTTTCTTTAATGGCAGAAATGAGCGTTTTCTTGACATGATCAACTTTGCAGAGCTCAAAACTTTCTTGTTCCCTCCTTTTACGTGGATGATAGGCCTCAAACTCTTTCTTGTCCTCTCCTTTTATATGGACGATCAGAAAAACAGGCGAAGTATATTAAACTTTTCTTTGCTCCATCGGAGCATTTTTCAGCTAGTCCATTTATTTTGTTTAAAAATCTTGTTTTTTAGATAGAAAGTGATTATGGATGAGTAATTGGCATATTTTAGGCAAAGATTGAAAAGAATACTTGTTTTTGGTAGCCAGTCATTTCGTCTGACGAAAAAATCAGTTTTAGAATTTATGGCACAATAAATGGCTAATTATAGATGTGTCAAAATAGAAAAAAAATGGCCATTTTATAAAAATGAGTGCAATTGCCATTTAACATTTTGCTTCATATTTTTCTTAAAACTGCTTTAACATTTAAATGGAAAGATGTTTCAGGAAGCCAGCCATCTCCTCTTATCAAAAAACATGGTTTCGGAACATATTTCGCAATAAATGGCTAATTATTGGCAAATCAAAATGAGAAAAAATGGCATTTGATCAAAAATTCTGCAAATTGCCATTTTACATTTTCCTTTATATTTTTCTTAAAAATCATTTAAAATTTAAAAATAAAAATATTTCTGAAAGCCACCACTCTCGTCTTGTCGAAAAACATGGTTTTAGCACTTGGTGAGCACTAAATGGCTAATTACGGGTTTGTAAAAATGACACAAAAAATGACCATTTTTTAGCAACAAAAAGTACTGTAACTTTTTTTAAAAGCCTTAATAAAAAAATTAAAAAAGTGCCATCTGGACAAAATCATTGACTACTTTATCAATAAATTTCATTGCACTATCCCAAAAATTGCATTCTGTAGCCCTGGTCCCATTTTATATGTCTCATTTTCATTTGATTTCTTACTGTAGATGACAATCCGTTGGGAATTGAAAAGTTTTAAGGCACAATTCGGAATCTACTCATCAAGCTGAATATTTTTTTTAAAAAAATTGGCTTCTAACTCAACATTTTTTTTTAGTGTAAACTTTACACCTTGTTTTCTCGACCGGAAGTCACTTTACACTCAAGAAAAAAAAGCTGCATTGAGTTTAATAACTCCTACAAGTTGCAAAAAACTGGACCTCTTAACTCTCAACCGTTATAGTTGTAGGGGGGGTTAGGCGAAATGGGAGGTCCAAGTATATTATACATACGCGCTAACGCGCTACGTATGATTTACTTCAAAATTGCTTATATCTATTTGTTATTTACTTTTGTGATGATATAGGCCTATTATTATCTATTGTGTAAACTTGTCAATCAAAAACTATATGAAGTTTTTAGATAGCTTAGAATATAATATTATTTTTTGACTTTTAGTGTCAAGTTGTTATCATACGATCTCATCACTCAGCTCTTTAAGATTCTTACGATTGAAACTAAACAAGAAAAAGGTCATATTCTAATCAAATTTCTAATTGGAATTCATGTAATTACTCGTATCTTTCATTACTTTTATGCAGTTAGTGTTTAATAAGAATACATGTATTTTTTTTATGGAAAGTTTAAGAAGTTATAATTTTGCATTTATTTCTTACATAACATCTTTTGTAGATTACAAAATAGATCCCACAGATCTGCATTTATCTGGTCTAGAGTCTTTCTCTTTTGATTACATTGTCAAGTGGCCGGTATCACTTGTTATCAGCAGAAAGGTTTGGACTTGTAGCAATTGGAACATAATTTTTACTCTAAGATTTATTAAAGATTTTATTATAGTTAAGAATAGAATATTTTTTAGATTCAAGTGATTTCCGGGTTGATAATAATCGAAATAGAAGAGTGAAAAAATGAATGGCAATAAATTTCTAATATTACTTTATATAACAATAATTACTTTAAGCAATGTGTTTTAACTTTGATTGTTGTGATACTGTATTGTGTTATGTATTTAATTCTGTAGTCACTGATCAAGTATCAAATGTTATTCAGACATTTGTTCTACTGCAAGCATGTTGAACGTCTACTATGCAAGTAAGTTGCCTATATATATATTATATATGCACTTATAAAGTATAAGAGATTTAAGTACTTTAGAGACTGGAATCATTTAGATACGTTTTAATTCAACGCAAACAAACAATAATGAGATAACAATAATGATGCAATAACAAGATAATTTGATTGAATGGAATCAAGTTTATAAAATAAAATACTAGAATATTGTGTTATCTTTCTTAGTGTTTGGTTGAGTAACAAGTCAGCCAAGTTGTTTCCTCTGAGTGCCACCAGGTGGTACGCCACTGCCTTTGCTCTACGTCAACGAATGCTCAACTTTGTACAAAACTTTGAATACTACATGATGTTTGAAGTCATTGAACCTAACTGGCAACAGTTTAATTCGAATATGGAAACTGTGAGTGGACTGACACTGTTATAATAAAAATCTTTAATTTATTAGTATGAAATATTAATGGCTTTTGTCATGAAGTTTGGTTACAATATATTTTTTCTCATTGATTTCAAAAATGATATATGTTTAAAACTAGGTAAAAAGTGTTCCAATAATAGTTTAAAGTTGGTTATGAAATTATAATTTAGAAATACTGTACACAAATGTTACTAATCTGTGATTTTATTTCAAATCAAATTCTTTTTTTTTCTTCAGGTATCCAACATAGACGATGTTCTTGCGTACCATACAGACTTTTTAAACATTTGTTTCAAAGACTGTATGTTGACCAGACCTGAGCTGCTTAAGATTGTACATAAGCTGCTGATGGTCTGCATCACATTCTCTAACTTCATGCAGGTATATGATGCAAACAGATTTATTTTAGAATAAATTCAGTTCAAACTTTATACTGTATGTGCTTTTACCATTATGTGTAGAGAAAAATTATTAAGTAGACTGTGTTAAGAGTCAAACTTTTACTCATCGCTAGTGTTATTGACATTCAATTCATAATATGTCATTAAAGAGACTTTTTTATTCTGATTTTATACTATACAACAAACTTATTGCTTTTTATTAGTAAATTTTCATGCAGTTTTAGCAATACAATAAACAGATATTATACTTTAGTATATATTTTGTCATAGAAGACTTATTCATTCATATCGGTTACTTTTAGTTTTGATATTTTTATGATTGTGTTTTATAAGAGTCAGTCAGCGAATGTTGAAGCCAAGCTGTTATCAGACTCTTATGTTGAATCATTTCCTGATCAGAAAGAAGAGCTAGAAACAAAGAAAACTGCTGCAAAGGTAAGAATGTAATTGTTTCTTATTTATATTATATTATAAATTTCTTTACAAAAAAATTAATCGTGTTTGATATACTGGTATGAAAATATTTGTAATTGCACATATATACGTATATTCAATGATTTTGTTGTAATTTATAGAGAAACAAATGCAAAATGCATTGAAAAATAAATTATTAAAATATATCTTTGTTATAAATTTCACGGTCTATAATGTGAAGTGAAAAGCAGTAATTGTTATTTATCTTCTATTTGAATTCCAGAGCTGTATAATCAGAAATACATTATTATATTAAAAGTAGTAGCCTTTATATAGCTAGTGCATATCATAAAAAAGTTGGTATCACATGACATGAATATCAATTATCTGATATCAGGTGATATTGGAACATATCAATGACGTATCAAGCAGTGATGACTTTCAATCGTCCATTGAAAACTTTGAGTCAAACTTTTCTCATCTTCTCGTTGATCTACTGGACAAGATCATGGAGTCAAGTATATCCAACTGTGAACATAAACTTATGAATATTCTCTACAGGTTAATTAATTAATTCTACTTTATTATGTGATGAGATTATATCACTTTTTCATTATGAAACACTGAAATCGATTTTCTGGAAGAAGTGTTAAATATCTAATCAATTTATATGACTTCACCTTATGCTACTTATTATATTCATGGTACGATATTTCACATGTTATATATATTGTAGATATTTTTTGATGTCTATGATTATTGTCTATAGTGGACATTTTCTATATTTACTTATTTTTATTTTTTTGTTGAATTATATTTGCTTTGATGCTGCCATTTTTTTTCAAAGAGAATAAAAACTATTTATTACGAATAATAATAATTTCTATAGTCACATTGATTGTTTTTTCAATTCAATGTAACTAATCAACTTATGCAATCAGTTAAAAATTCATAATTTTTGAAATTATTAATCAATGTAACTCTATTCATTTACTAAATAATATTTAATTCAGTTAATTTAAAATTATAAATGACATTGTCAATGTATTGCATCAATTATCATATAGAATCTATTTTGCAGACTGGATTTTAATAACTTTTATACGAAGCAATTGGAAACGTTATCTGCTGAGAGATCGATGCATAAAGTTTCAGGTCAGAAAGTAATCTTTTATAATTAATCACAGAATTTATATTTACTTTTAAACAATCTTTTCATATCTTTCTTGATCAGAATAAATGTTATGTTAAGTCCTTTAATCAGTTTAAAATGTATTTTATTAATTCTAGCTTCTAATTCTTCATTCTACGATGCTTGAAATGATCTTAGTACCAGCTCAAAATTGTATGATTAGGATTAATATTATAGGAATATTAAATTTTGAGTATCTATCCAGTTTGAGCTCAAATTGAGTCCAAGTTTCAGGAAAATTAATGTAATTTGTAACTCGAGCTCAAAAAGGTTACCGTTATAATGCAATAATAAATTCTACTTTCATTCTGTCAATTATTTCGGGCCAAGAAGCAGCGGGCGGTCGCAGGAAATCATCGCGCGATACATCGTCCACTGCGAGTATGGCAGATCATTCTACCGTCGATTTATTGAAGAAAAAAGCAACAGGGTCACAGAGTCACAGTGCTAGATCATCCAGTGTAGACATAGGGGGAAGAGATTCAAAAATAAAGTAACAATAACTAGTATGATACAAAGTCTATATGAAGTTATGTTTAGAAATAACACGCATGACAGAGTGAACTGAGGGGAAGAGATTTTGATAATAGAGCAATATTTTTTTACTTTGATATTAAATTTTTTATATTTTAAGTTATATTAATTTAATTAAATCAAAGAAAATGTAAATTAGATCGATTCATAGTTTAATTTAAACTGAAGTATTATCGTAACGGTATCCTCCGACCAATCAAATTTTGCAACTAACTCGGAGAACTTTTAGAATTGATTAAATACTGTATTATTATATATAGACCTAAATCTTTATTCGCAAAGAGTTGTTTAACATCAATTTAACTTAAATTTCTTGTATATTAGAAATATCGTAAATTGAAATAGTAGAGAATTACTAAAACTTATTTAAATATTTAATACTTGAAACTACTCGTTATGAACAACGACGACGATTATTACGATGCAAGGCACTTTATTGTATACATTCGAGGTAAATTGAAACATAAAATTAACAAACGATATATCAAAGATTATAAACAATCGTTTTACATTCTTTCTACTATTTTACACTATTTATTGTTTGATATTATTTTAGCTTCAACTGCATTAAATCAAATTATAATCTAAGCTTCTTACTAGAAACGAAAGTTATTATTTGAATATTTTGGAAGATGTGCATAATTGTTGCAATATCAGAATAAAGGCAGGAATGAATATATATCACAATCAATTAAAAATTAAATACTTCTATTAAAAATGTTAATCAGGCTATTTTTGTAAATCAAATCATATATCTATAATAAGAAACTATTTTTATTTTAAATGTTATTATTTCATCTAAGCTGGAGAGTAAAATAAAAAATGGTGTAGTAACCCTCCCCCCCCCTTCACCTTAATGATTTTATAACCGTTAGTGAGCAGAATACATATCGAAATAGAAATCATCATTAATTACTCATCACATGCAAAAATTGAATTAATTTAAAAGTACATTTTAAAAGTAACGATAATATTAAGATAGACTTAAATCTATTTAATTGTATTGCTATTATTACAATGTGAACAAGCCACATAATGTACTGATTTGTATAATATATATTCTATAACAAAATATCTACATATACTGCAAATATACTATAAAATAACTTTATAATACAAAAATCAAGTTTAAAATTAAATAAAGTACAGTACTGTATAACTTAATGATTAGAAATCATAATAAAATCACTGCAAAGAATAGTGTTTAATATTAAATGCAAAGTAATAAGCTTTTAAAACTTATATAAAAATATAGATTTTAGAATTTAAAAGACCATGAGTTGCTTAACATGTACACTGAAATGTAAACAAATAAATATATGCAATATAGATACAGTGAATTTATGAAAGGAATGTTCACTGCACCGTTTAAAAAATACTAACACCATTGCAAAAAAACGTGTAAATAAGTAAAATCATCTTGCAAAATTACAACAATCTTATGAAATTCTTTTACAGAAATTATCCCAAGCAATAGAGTCATATTCGTATTGCTTTTGTCTATTACAACTACAGGGTGGCTCAAAACAAAATACCCCACCCGGAAAATTGCAATTTCTCAGCAACCTATGGAGATATTGTAACCAAAATTTCAGATTTTACAGG
>JAQIXG010004120.1:0-13446 GCA_034700105.1 Oconnorella tubifera
ACCACAGGCTCTTGCTCCCTCTTCCAGCCTAAGAACATCCCCAATGACACCTCTAACCTCCCCCCCAATGCCCAAATCATCAAGACAATAAATCATCTAAATAATAATAATATAAAAACTTAGAATAAATATAATTTAAATATATACTTTGATGAAAGTAATAACATCAATAGTACATAATGGATAAATTAATGATTAATTACTTATAATGAAGAGAAAATTGAATCAAGATATTATTCCTAATTTTTGAATAACTGTTAAATTTTTCCTTTATTACTTAATTAAACCTAATTAATTAAACCTAATTAATTAAAAATAACTAATTAAACCTGTCATTAGATGTCAGAAGATTGTCATCCTTAAACCAACTGATTTCATGTTTCTTTGGATTCTTAACCTTGCACCTTAACTTTGCAGTTTCATTTTCAATTTTCTTTATATTTTTTAACCTTTCACTTATGACAATCTCAGCTATGTAGAAAGGAAAAGAAAACAATAAATGTGTATTAAAATCAACAAAATTAAATAGCCTTACAATTTTAGTACTAATCAATACAATTCATAATTATGTAAATAAATGCGCTACTATCCTTAAAATCTCTATAATCATTAAACACAAGTAGAAATCAAAAAATTTATAACTAATCACTCAAAGCTAAACATTTTTATTAACTAAAAATGTAAGCTAGTCTATATCTCATTCATAAAAATCTACAAAATATTTTATATATTCAATTTTCCACTCAATATTAGTCCTCTGCTACAGTTTTCAACTTCTTTATTATAACAAAACAATGTATTTAAATGTGTTCACTTATTTCATTGCCAGCAATTAAATATTCCGATTAAAGAAAAAATTTACAACTTACGAGCAACAAAAAGTTTGGCTTTTGTTACTGTGTCCTTTACTTTACACGAGTAAATTGCTTCATCATAAGACATTACATTGAAAATCTGAAGTTGTCTTTTTGTTGAATCAGAAATAAGGTTATATTTCTCGACATCATTTCTCAGTGGCTAAAATGATAGCCCATACGATATTTACATACCAAGTGCAATTATTTTTCATTCACATATAACATGATTCAAGATTTGACAGGGTTCATGATAAAGCTTTATAATACTGGTCTCATAGAGGATAAAAAACTATTTTATTAATAACAATATCTACATTATTTAAATTTTATTTTAATCGATACTAATTAATTTATGTAATCTAACATCAACAAGATCTATACTTTTATTTGTGTATGTGGAGGGGGGATATCTTTTCCAATTAAATAATTTTTCCCAGAAAGTTATCTCTTTGTCATTAGGTTTACAGTTTATTTCATGTCTTTGATCCTCTCATTTATTTCACAATTTGATAATTAATTTAAATAATGAGTTTTTACCTTATCGTCTTTAAACCACTGAGTAGGTGCATCACTCCAGTTTAACTCGCACTCAAATGTCGCCATTTCTTTTTCAAAAGAGTCAGCATCAATCAAAGGCTTCACAAAGCGATAATCAGGCTCTGCAAATATCAACATGTAAAAATGGTAAATTTAACATCTCAAGTCAAATTTGTGATCGATGCATCAGACGTAGTAGCGTTTTTGATCCCCTTGATTTTTAAAATTAACTTTTTATACCTATATAAGTTAATTTTATGCAAAATATTTTGCCAAAGAAATAAAAGTTAGAAATGAATGTCTTCAAAATTTCACCACTTATAATCACAGTATATTAAAATATTAAAAAAAATACAATAAATTATTATCAAACTAAATTATGTGGCTTATTGATGCTATCTCACCTTAATGAAGCTAAAAATAAGTTATATATTAGAAGCCCTGACCTCAAGCCCTTTAATTTTAAATAATAATAATATGCTAAATAATTAGATTAATTTTATCGAAGAATATTGCTTATGATACAGAGATTAAGCAATATATATTTTGTCTAGTTACGCAGCGATTAAGTAATATATGTTTTTATTAAAGTTATGAGTATAATTAAAGACAAATAATTCAACCAATCAACTCGTACCATCGACTGTCAGTTGACAGCTTGTGACATCACCTTCAACGTAACATGAGAACATCGCTCCGTCGTAATCTTTTCTAATGTTCTTTACTTTCAGTATGCATCGTTTTTCACGACGAAATATATCAAACATGTCCGGTGTATACTACAAACATATAAGATATAAAATTTAAATATAAAGAAATTAAATTTCATTCAATTTTGATAAAGATTGGCGGGTGGAAAACAAATTGAATGTTCTTAATTGAAATTTTGTAACTTTTAAATTTAAATTTAAAAACTTTTAAATATAATACTTTAATTCTAAATACTGTTAGACTAAACAGTGCAACACTAACATGTCTTTATATTAACTACTATATTAGATATATACGCTAAATACACTAACTACACTAACTACTTTAAGACGTATAAATGTTGTAATGCACCTCCAGAATTTCATCGTTTTTCTTCCAGATTACAGCCGGCTTAGTGTCCATGAGAACACACTCAAGAACCAAATCATTCTTTTCTCTCACATAGGCTGTTTCCGGCAGCCTTACTTCAAACTCATAGAATATTTTCTTTTCTAAAATGTATATTTTTAAACAAGATAAAATATTTACAATTATTTCAATCTCTACTATACAGTGTGTTGCAAAAGAAAGATATGCATATATTTAAATTAAATGAACTAACACTCAGAAATTAGCACTCGTTGTCATAGCTTTATCTTTTAATTTGTTTCACTCGACAGAATATTTTTTTTTAAATTACAATATGCAGTAAAATTTGAATCCAGTGGCTGTAGATACTTGTTGTCGAAGTGTTAGAGCTCTGGATGAGGAACCGGCAGCTCCAGGTTCATTCCATGAAATCTCATAATATCTGAAACGTGCTGTAATTTAAGCACTTTACAAAAGATAGGTTCCCAGTCATTTTTAGCCGTTTGTTTCATTTATTTATTTCAGTAATCCAGTGTTTAGGGGTTATTTCAACAATTTTCATCATTTTTTGTAAACAGATTTATGAATTAAAATTCATTAGCTCATAATAACTTTATTTGTACTTATTCAAAATTTCATATAAATTCTTAATAATTAATTCAAGTATTGAGCTGAATTCACTGACCAAGTACAGTTAAAGTTGCTGAAGTTTCTCTGTCGTCAGCTAAACACGTATATTTTCCAGTGTCGTCCAAACTGACGCGATTTACCATAAGACGAAAAGTTCCATCACTATTTACAAAACTGTACTTGTGTCCGTGAAATACCTCGAGTGAATTTTTGTACCAACGAAGACGAGCATTGGGATTTGAATAGGCGCAGTTGAATTCAATCTTGGGCTCCTTTTCAATGCATGTTTGATTTTCCAATTCCGTGATCCAGGAATCCTGAAATCAAATGTAATTCATATATGAAATAAATCGATTGAATTAATTTAATTACTTTAAAGATTTAAATGTTGCATCATAACACAAATTATAATTGGTTAATTGTTAATATATGTATGCGGACGTTTCGTCAAAGAAGGATTCGTCAATGGACTCTTCGTTCAGGTCTATTCGTTAGGTTTAGAGTTAGGGTTAGGTTTAGGGTTAGGATTAAGGTTAGAGTTAGGGTTAAGGGTCATAAGAATCGTCTGTTATAAGAATAGTCCTTGACGAACAGTCTGTTGACTAATCGTCCTTTGACGAATTGTCCTAGAACTATTAACATAATATTACTTACAGCTTTGTAAATGGCTGTTGGATCCATTTTCTTTAATTCCAGTGACTGAGCTTCGCCTGCTTCTTCTTCTTTAAACTACAGTCACAATAATTTGACTAAACAGTAATTATTATTATAAAATATAAGTCTATAGTATTTTAAGTAACGTTTAGTTTGACTTGAAGGAGAAGGTCATTATGCCTAATGACCTTCTCTCGCATTTTATATCATTTGACAGTTCATTTTTTAAATATTTCTTTATTTAATCAGAATCATACACTTAAAATTTATTTTATAACTTTTCAGAGCAATCGATCACATTGGTTCCGCCCACCTAACTCTGCCATTTTATTTTCTTACTTTGTCATTAAACTTTACAAAATAAAAACATATTCTTCAAGTCAAATTTATTTTATCTACCTCTGGTTTTCGAAATTCGGGCTTCTCAATGTAATCCAACGTCGGCCAATCAGGGATGAGATCTTTGAGTGATATCTTAGAGATCTGCGCTGAAAGTCGTCGAATGCGAAATATTTCCATGTCAGGATTACTGTAAATCTGCGGCTCATATGATGCAGTTGATACTGATGACGACTGAAAAAATAATTTATATCTTCTGATACAATATAAGATCCTATTACGGTAACATACAAATATATAAAAGTTCAAACTCAATGATCGGATCAAGGTGATAAAGAACACTCTCAATTATAAAATTTTCATTCATCTAACGACAAATGGTAGAGGATATGTGAGAAACTACAGTGGTAAAGCTAAAAATATATATTGTTTATCATAATGTTAAATGCAAATTCAATAAATAAATAAGAATTAATACAAGAATTAAAGCATACATTAAATATCCTTAAATTGCTCCTGAGAAATGATAATTATCAGAAACGTATATTGCAAAATTATTCTGGCTAACAAGATTGTACAGAAATAACAATCAGTATGTCATAATTAATATCAGTTCAAAAATTGTAATTTTAAAGTTATAATTAAATTCTAAAATACATAATATTTGTATATGTCAAGCAAATACAAACTCTTTGAAATCTGCCTGTTAATCTGAAATCACGTGATAAATCAACAGCTGATCCTCGTCTCACTCTTGTATAGGTCGGCTGAGGTGTGGACACGGGAGTAGTGTCATCTTGACAAATATAGAATAAATACTTAATAAAATAAGTTACAATAGAGTTAGTAATTTTAATAGGATTAGCACATAATAAGAAAATTCATGAGCTAATACGATAATTGCAATTAATTTTGTTGACATTAATAAATAATTGCAACAAAATTGGATTTATATCTGTACTTTCAAATCTGTTGATTAGTTAATAGATAATAATTTCAGATCAAACATCAAAACTTGCTTATAGAAATTATTATCAAAGATAATTTAGCCAAAGTTAACATAAATCATAATTAACATAACTAAGTCTACCTGAACTAGTTTCTTCTCGATGACCATTTAAAACGATATCTGAAATTGAAATAAACTTAAACAATGATAACTGAACTTATTAACTTACAGATTGAAAAATAGCAATCATATTATTTGTATAACCTCCTTAATGGATATGAAATAGGGCGGGTTTTCAATACTTTTCTTTAATTAAAAATGTACACCTTTTTAGAGTAAAATTAATACCAAATGACAAAGCTAGTAGTTATGTCTGATATTAAATATCATGTCATTTCTGACTGTTAATCTCATATAATTTACTATAAGCTATAATCAAAATACCACTATATATATAGTTATGACTTACACACAACAGTTTAATATTATATTTACAATATTACGAATTAATTTCAGTTAACTATGACACTTATAAATATAAATGCCTTCACAATCGTATACTTATAAGTACAATATGTAAATATAACAGTATACTTACAATATGCATAAGTATGTATTTTGTTATGTGTAAAGTTTTACAGAATTATAACATTAAAAAAACGTCATCGTAAAATTCATAACTTCAAATCTTATTTAAATCAAATCAAAATGTTTTATTTCTCATAAAATGTAAAAGTATATACTATAATTATATTATAAGTATATACTATCTCTACCATTGTTAACAGCTTCTTCCCCGCCGCTGTCTGAACCAGATGTTGATCTGCAGTGAAGCAACTTTGGCAGCTTTTTTCTTTTTGAAGTACGAACTTCGGAATCAAGTAAGTCAGGCAACTGATCTGTCTCATCCTCAATCAAGTCAGTGTTTTTCTTTGAGTTGATTTGTCTCTGTATTTCATTGTAACTTAGTCCATTTGTTGACGAAAAACCATTCACTTTGCTAGTTCCATTTTGTAATTTTTTGCTGATTGTTGTCATTGGTGTCGTTGTTGTCGTTGTCTCATTGATCGTCATCATATGTTCTTCCTGTATATATGACAGATTTTATATAACTGTAAACTCAGTAATATTATTGAATAGATTTTGATTAATTATATTTCAATTTTAAGTTTAGAAAGATGTAAATTTACATATCTTCTCAGAACAATGAGAAGAATATGAAGAATATGTCAAATAATTTAATAAAACTTTAGCAACACTAACATTTACACCGTTTGTGACAGCAGTTTTGATGTGGTCCGCGCCGTTGGTTAGTTTTAATTTAGATTCAACTTTCGTTGTATTTGAAATCGATTTTCCATTTGTTGTTTTCTCTTCTTTAATGTATGATGTCTTTGACTTTTTAACTCTGCTAGATTCTGTCCACATATCCTGATTGCCCATTTGAAACACCGCCGTGTCGCTCATTTTGGAAGATGCTCTTGTTTATTTGTCAGTTTTGGTGTGCCGCAAGTCTGAAGGAATATCAAGTTCAAACTTATTGCAACAAGTTTATTCTGACAATTATTCCGCAACAACAGTGCACAAATTCTTTTACTCTTTACTTGTAGTAACATTAACAGTTTTTATATTAATTTGCTATTAGTGCTGTATATGTTGATTGTAAGTAAATAAAATGGATTCGTTCGTTCTAGACAAATCTTAAACATCCAATAAACGATAGATGATTGTTTTTTTGCATTAATTTTATTGATGCCAGTTGTCATTGGTTTGAGAACAGTTTCGACGTATTTGTTAATGGGATTTTATATAATCTTATAATTTAAATAAATACTAATCAGCCAGTAAGTATTGAAATAGTTAGGATATAATCGAATAAGACTGATCTTATAAAACAACTACCTTGTCAAATGCTATTTCAAATTTACACAGATAGAAATTATAAGCATACTGTAGATTACCAGAAAGCCAAATGTAAACCAATAGTGTGTACTTTATGCAGTTGGCAGCCTTTCAATTGCAAATAAGCAACTAGACATGTTTTTCCTTCGAAGATCTTTAATGCTGTATCCCGTAGTGAATAAAAGCAATAAATGTCCACTAAATAACAGCTTATCAAAACAGCTTGGAATGCAAGAAGGGCACAACAATCTACGTATTCTTACTTTGGCATAAAAATATGCAATTATAATGTTATGACCAGCGATTAATAGAATCTTTTTAACATTCTTGCTACATTTTATGATTTTTATCATTTTCAATTATATTGCAATTACTGAAAATTACTTTCAGTTATATCGCCTTTTTATTATGTTATAGCTATATTGATATATGTTGTAGACTTTCAACGTAGGAAATAAAAATCGAATTAATTATCAATTAAATCCAACCAATTTTATTTTTCTAGCGCTTCATTCGTTTTCGATTAAAAAGCAATATTTGTTTAATCTATATTTCCTTTTCGTGTAAATCTTCTAATGCGACGAGAACACTGATTGCATTCCGAAAATATTCCAAAAAATTATAAATGGATCAGATGACAGCCAGTTTGCTGACATGAGTGCAAAATATACGATCGTCTCACAGCCCACACGTGCCTAATATATTCACATTTACTTTTTGCCTTGTCGATATGTAATAAAACAGAACAGATCACTGCATCAATATTGCTTGCTCGATGAGTTTTTACACACGTAGAATTTGTAAAGTGATTAAACATGCATAAATCACAAGGGCATAAATGTGTATCCTGCAGAATTCAAGAATTCTAGGCTCTGGAGTCGTTTAAATAGGACATCTTTTTTTTAATGGTTATGAACTGCAATGAATGCAAAAGTATTAATTAATGCTTCAATTTCTTGTCGGAATTTACGATCGAAGAATGAGGTATAATTTTGTGTGAAACTTTTTATTATGAAATAAGCGAGCAATTGCCATAATGGATATATGTTTTACCGTACTATTATCTTTCGATTGAGAGAATGAAACGTAAATACCAAATGTTAGATAGTGATTATTAAACCGATTTGGGAAAATAAAAAAGATAATCGAAATTGCGATTCATTTCAATCTTGATGCTTTTGTTATAACCTTAACTTCTATCCTGAATTATAGAACAAGTTCAAATATATCGAAATATTTGAAAAATCCTTTCACTGATCTTTGCGTACTTTCAATGTTTTTCTTTGCCTCGAGGACATATCAACTGACAACAACAAAGTTCGACGATGAGATCTCTCACTGTTTGCTAGGGATGAAGTGTAACGACTTGTAAGCGTGATGTAAAACTATCCTATTTACAGAGTTTTCCTTCAACTAAAACACGAATTAGAATCTCCTTGATTCCCAAAACACACGCTTATTGATATCAGAGAGAGAGTTAGAAAACGTAGATTATGATAACAACGCGATGAACTGAACGGCGTTCAACGACCGATAAAATGTTAGGAAAAAATTTTGATTTGAAAGCTGAGACATAAAACGTCAACTTGATCTCGTCAATTCTCGCTCGAGTAGTAGATTGAATATTTTTTACAAGAGATAAACAGAATTGTACCAAGATTCATTGATTTTTTTGTACAGAGTATACTGGATCTTAGATTTAAGTTAAATACTTTCTAGAAATTCTTTTCAAACAGCTGTTGCTTTTTTAAAAGAATTTCTAACTGATTAAATTTACAGACTTTTTTCTGCAGATAAATGTTAGGACTTAATATTATTAGGCTCTAGCCTTGGATTCTATTCATTTAGAATTTGTAAACTCTGTACCAAATTATTTTGTTAAAATTAAGGGTAATAGCAATATCGACAATTATTACAAATTAAATAAATTAAAATAAAAGTTTAATTTAGGCGCAGGTCTACCTTTATCCCTCAGATAATGGTATGTGTTTTACTTAGCAGAAAAACAAATGCTATTTTATAATTTAATGAGAGAGTTTGCCAAATAAAAATAAAACACCAATATAGATGTTTAAAATGAAAGAAAATTTAGAAAGATTTTTGCTGATTGAATGACTAAATATTTTACCGAGCTAGGATATTATTCACACTTGTTATGATTAAGAGTTAACGATGAGTTATAAACGGCAAAAGTTTTGTCTAACGAATATTAGTGCAATCACCAGACAGACAAAAGATGAATAATCCTGATGAATGATCCCGGGCTGTATTATATATATCCATGATTAATGGCCATCACTCGAAGGATAGTCAATTCAATGATGAACAGACAGAGCTATGGCAATTGTAAATAACACACCACCCATCATTGTTTTCAGACAGCTGCCTCTTTAGAAAGATCAACTCACTGCACCTGAACCTAGTGCTGAATCTAGTACTACTTTCATATTGCTAATAAACAAATACGACGCGTTTATTGTTTATTGCGGAAGTAAATACTAGTAGGTTTTGGCAAGAAAATGTTTTATACTATATTTCTTTTGTTATAACTTAAACTTTGATATTTTCATTGGTGATCCATAATGTAGGCTAATATAATTCTTTGACTATTATTATAACCAATATTAGTCCATTAGATTTAATACAATATATAGGCTTATATATATAGGCTTATTCACATAATTAATAGTGCTAATTTTATTTCTAGACGCTCTTCTACATCACAAGCCATTCAACAAAATTTAAAACTAATAATTATTATTTATGGAATAACTGTTTTAATAGTGCTTTATTTATAAGCCTATTATTATTGCAAAAATATATATTTCAAGCTTTAATAAAATAATAATATAGTGACAACACTATCCTTTAAAAATGAAGTAGTCAAATATTCAAAAGCCAATAAGATTATTAAATGCACTTAAATATAAGTGCGCATTAGTTGTGTTTGAAATCGCATTTAAAATTGCAACTCAAAATAAACGAAATAAATAAGTGGGTATATTTAATAGACCTAATGGAGAAATCAAAATCTATCAGATCTCATAAATATTAATTCCCCGTGGCGATGAAGCAACGAGCATTAAGCGATATAGATTTCAGCATTCCTTTTCATTCCACGCCAGATAACATCTTCTAAAGTATCAACGATATGATTTTGATTAATTTACAGATACAATCAAAACGACATACTGTAATAAATAAACAAATCATTAAGATGACATTGGTATTTATTTGATTGCCCTTGAACATGGCGAATGAGCATACCAAAGTCAGTTTTACAACTTCGCATAATAATTTACATTGACACTTTTACTGTAAATATATTTCAATAAAAGTTGTTATCGTCAAATATTTTGTTAGATTTATCAAACACTGAATAGTTTTTAAGCCCTACGTGTTACTCGACATGTTGTTTTTAAAGTTCAAAAACATACCGTACACCATTTTATATTCTTACTTTATTCATTATTTTAACATCAGCCTGTCACGTTTTGATTTGTGGTTTTTGAAAGTATCATTAATTATCACTTAAAAATTATAACTAAACCCGGATCTTTTGATGATGCTTTCTTGCTTGTGTCTCTCATTGAGCATCAATTTGCTGCATGACGAATGCAGTAAATTTTGTACACATATGACAAGATTTAAATCATCATCAATCCACTTCTCTTTAATGATGGTTGAAGCAAAGAATGCACTGTTGTGTAGAAACAGTTCAGTGAAATCATGGAATGTAACTTAACAATTATAAAAAGAATTACAAACTTCGACTTGTAAAAACACACTTGGAAAAGGCACTTAAACAATAAAATCTCTATTTTAAACTCTGCAATCAACATATTGTTAATTAAAAACAAAAACGACGAAATTGTTCGCAATAGCCTAGATTGATAAATGAGTGATTTGACATTGCACGATTTTTAAACCGTAACCTTCATCATTTAAAAATATTTTCGAATCAAAACCAGATCTCAAGTTGTTTTCCAAAACTGCAGATAATATATTCATAATCCAGCAAATAGCGCAAGCGATCTGTTAGATCGAACTGTTCCAAATAGATAGCAGCACGACCTTTCCACTTGGCTCCGTAGTGACTTGGAAACAGACATCTGTAACAAGTTACGTGCACAGTAAACAAATGATAGTACCATAATGAACAGGGAGGTTCTTGACTTCTCCCAACTGTTAACATTGCAATTAGTTAATTAACCAAACCTTAAATTTATTCGACTTTTTAAAATCTATAACACCCATGCTGCTTTATTTATTAACTCATCGGCGCGTGTTGAGCTGAGAATTAGAACGAATTTATCAAATATCAGACGAGAGAAATATTCACAGGGCAAGGATATAAATTTTGGAAGTTTTGTCAGTTTTAACTCATACGGCGTCTGATTTTAAGAGCATTTGATTGCTTTAGGTTGCGAAAGATTAATTATCAGTGAGCACGCTGGCTTGTCGTACAAGAAAAATTGAAAGATATTTATTAAAAAGGCGTAGAAAATATATTCGTCAATTAAGTAGAGATAACAACTTTTTAAACAACAACTGTTAGTGTAAAGTGTTTCAACCGAAACTTTTAATCGGTAATATAGTCAAAAGGCAGGTCAAGTAATAGATAAATTTCAAGTGTTGATGCATGGTCAGACTTTTATTCAAATTTCACTTCGAGTCTGCTTTTGAAGAAGACATTCCATGTTACTTTTACTTTGTCCATTAAACTTTATTAATTTTTTAAAGTGATAAAAGTTATCACTTTAAGTAAACACATTAAGTTTATTGAAATAAATGTATATCATAAGGTTTCTTCCTAACACAGTTGCCATGTTTTCAAATTTTATTCCAATTATTCTTAATAACTTCATCACAAAATACATTTAATTAATACTACGTTGATGTCATTTATCGTTATAGTAGTTATTTACTTTGTAGCAAGATCCAAAATAATTTCATAATTTCATATTAATTTACATAAACTAATTGCTTCTACTAAGTGTATAATTACATTTCTTATAATAATGTACAAAATAAATACATTGTAAGATAACAATGTAGTCAAGAAAACAAAAGTGCGATTATTATTAATTATTTGTTTACTAGCGTAACAGTAGGCGTTTTGCTCCAGGTCTACTTTCAAGTCACAAACGTTTTGTTTCGTCAGAAGTGCAGCAATTATTATGCTTTTGTTGTGACAGGTAATCAGAATAATAATAATACTGGTGTTTATTTCAGTTTTGTTCTTACAAGTGATAGGTAAAAATTTAAAATTCATTTAAATAATTGCGCAATTCATTTGGCATCAATCCAGCAAAATTTACGAAAATATGAGTGCCTTGTTAATTGCAAAATTTGATACTGGATGAAAGTGCGTGTTACTGCATATCGAGATCTGCATCCAAGAGAAGAAAATATTGTAAAATATATCCAGGTTCAAAAAACAGAGAATTGTCATATAAAGAGTAATAACAAAATAAAAAAATCAAGTGAATAAAAAAATTAAGATTTTAGAATAACAAAAACCTGCGTATTGAATCTCTTCCTACCATGAAAATTCCTTCATCACTGTTTTCAATATTTTTGTAATGCTTTCAACATGTACTGTAATCTTAGATTACATTAGGAAGCGCTAGAAATAATAGTCCGACTGAAGTTTTACTGGTCATAAACGCATAAATAATGTTACTTTTAATAACACTGTCTATTTGTTTAACGATTATCTGATCGCCCAGTGTGGAGTAGACTTTGACCGATCCAGAGTAAGATAAGGCGACCACTGACTTGTTGATTGAAGGACCAGTCGTTGAAAGCCAACACCGCTAGAGGCGCATTCTTGCCGCTGAAACATTTTATTCGATAAATTCTACACATTGCGAGGTATCAAATAAAGACGATGCGGTAATTCACTCAGACATCGACCTTATTATGACAGCAACGTTAGTTTCGACTTTCGCCGCGCACTTCTAGAATAATTTGAGATTGCTAATGTCAATTGGTTTCGATGGATATGCGAAGTTTTTTCGCCTCGGGTTAAAAATATGCACTCGTACGAAAGAATACCAGACCAATGATGCTGTAAATGTGGACTTTCAACGAACAGGTAAAAAGTTGCACGGAAAATGGCACGTGCGTTTAGTAGCATTTACAGCGTGGGTTCTTTAATTGACTTTTGTCAGATTTTTATATAAAAACATTTCTGTAAACGAACTCTAGTCCTACGTTTTGTATGTTTGATTTTTGCAGTTTTTATTCTATCAATACTATCCAAGGTTAAATATATAACTGTTGCACTAATAAGCCTACAGTTTATTTATAGACTGCCAAATTACTTTGCAAACATTCATAGGGATTTCTGAACCTTCATACCACAATGTCTTATGAATAATTCATTGAAGTTTAAAATGACCCATATCAATTAAACTTATATAAATTAATTCTACCAATTAAAAGTAAAAATATCTATAGAATTTTTTTCGATGTTATCTACTCAGATGGAGTCAGCCGGAGAGATTCGCACCT
>JAQIXG010004121.1:0-13445 GCA_034700105.1 Oconnorella tubifera
TCTCTCTATCTCTCTCTCTCTCTCTCTCTCTCTCTCTCTCTGTCTCTCTCTCTCTTTCTTGCTATTCTGTTTGTTGCTGATTTTTTGTATAGCTACATCTGTGATCATGAAGATTTATTTTGTTTATTAGTCTGCAGCAGCTAAGCCTATATCTTCAAAAAGCTTTGCTCTAACAAATATTGCCACAAAGCATACCTATCGATCTAAAGAACTAAGTGAGATACATTCTGCAATAAACCTCAGATTCTTAACACCTGATGAGCGTTTAGACGTATTACTTTCTCTCAAAAACACTGTCAGGGTAAGAATAATTTTCTTTGTAATAAATTGAAATTTATTCATAATTACTAACTTTACTATTCATAGACTGTTATTTCATATGAACTAGTATAGTTACAGTGTTCTTTGCATATTGAGACATATCGATCAAATATTATTAAGTCTTGTACTTATATTAATTAATCCTGATTATGCTTAAAGTAAAGGTGTATCTTGTTTTATGATTCATTTTTACTATGAACCATCACAATTTCATTTGATAATTTATTCTACAAATCACAAATTTTACTCCAAACACTAAATTTATCTACATCCAAATTAACCTGTTTCCTGAATAAATTAAATTAATCATCTTTATTTTTCTCATGTCTACAAACAAACAACTTGACCTCAAATTACAATGTTCATTTATAAATATTCTAAAGACTTTAAGAAAATTGCTCCTTATCATTCTTTTGTTTTTACTTTATTTGTAACGAATAAAATTGAACAAAATATAAATTACACAGTGGAAGCAATAAGATACAATATTGCAATATGTCAGATGAGTATGTATTAAAGCATTGTACAACATTAAAAAAAAATGGCTTCAGGCAATTTCTATTTAACTTTATTTAGAAGGCCCAAATGTTTAGATATTTTAGATGAAACGTGTGACACATAACATTTTAAAATCACTTTGTAATTAATGAAAACACTCAAAAATTGAGTATTTTTACTTGTTTAAGCATATTCTTATTCAAAACAATATAATATTGTTTAAAGCAGTTTTTGATCGGTTTGCATGAAATAAAATGCAATTAGACTTTTTTAGTATTCACTGATAATTTATTAACTTAAAACCACTTGGTTATTTTCAATAACTTGGAGTATACAACGTCTAGCACATCGCTGGGCTAGACTATTGTCTACCCCAGCGAGATGACCTTTACAATAGTCTCGCTACTTCCTCAGTAGATCGTTCCAAGGTGATTAAAGGGGTTGACTTCAGGAAGGGCATCCGGTTGTAAAACATGCACCAAACAAATCCACAAATCCATGCAACAACAGCATGAAGTTTTACCCTGCCACGTGCCACGCGGATGCGTGGGTTGGCTACAGCTGGGTTAAGAGGAAAGGTGGGGGGGGGGGCGTGGGGTGTAAATGTAGAGACTTTGAGTGGTAGAAAGGGGGAAGTGAGTGAGATGTTGGAAAGGAGGAAGGTAGACTTCTGTTGTTTGCAGGAGACAAGGTGGAGAGGAGGGGAGTGTACATGGATCTGGAAATATAAGTTCATCTGGATGGGATGTGGGAGAGGGGTGGCGGGTGTGGGGGTAGCTGTGGTTGATTGATGGGCGGGGACATAGTGTATGTGAAGAGAGTGAGTGAGAGGATGATGGCAGTAGAGTTTTTAGTGGGAAAGACAGTCCTGAACGTGGTGTCGGTCTATGGTAGAAAAGGAGACGTTCTACACAAAGCTGGATGAATTGCTTTCAGGGATGCAGGAATGTTGTTCTGAGTGGCGACTTCAATTGACATGTGGGGGAGGAAGTGAAAGGGCATGAGGGTGTGCATGGTGGTAGGAGATTTAGAACGCGAAAATGAGGAGGGTGAGATAGTACTAGAGTTTGTGGACTTGCAGGATATGGTGGCAGCGAATAGTTGGTTTGAGAAGAAAGAATCTAAGAAAGAAATTTTGTTAGAAAATAACTTTTGAGTCAGGGGGGTATAAAACGGTAGTTAACTATGTTCATGTTAGAAATTCAGACTGGACCAGTGTGCTGGATGTGAAGATGGTAGGTAGGGAACCATGAATTTTACGGCATAAGTTTATGGTTTGTAAGATACTATTGACAGAGCAGGTATGGAAGAAGAAAAGAGTTTTTAACAGCAAGTGCAGGTTGTGGAAACTCAAGGAATCTATTGTAAGAAACTACTTAATTAATAAAAGGGTATATTATAAATCAATATTGGTGTCATAGTAAATTAAGTAAATAATAAAAAGACCGAGTTTTATGACGAGGTAAGATCCCAATAAATTAAGATTTTAGTAAACCTTTTTCATGACATTTTTTCTGTGACATACTGTCCTGTGACATTTTGTCATCTTGCTATTTTGTCCGTGACATTTTGTCCATGACATTTTGTCCGCGGACATTTTGTCTGGCCACCCATAGGATCTGTTCAAGCTGCAGTATATGATATATAGGCCTTTTCATTATTTCCACCATGAGTTCGCCTGCAAGGGTGATTAAGTGAATGTAGTGGCATGATCAAAAACATAGTTTTTAATTTACAGTAATGTAATTCCAGTTATCCATATCATCGGACCATATGAACTTTAAATTGCTTCATAGTCACAAGATAATGTTTACTTTTACATGTGCAGTCTAGTAAAGTAGCACAAAACAATTTACAATTTTTTGATAAAAATATTTGCTGTTTTAGATGTGTCATTTATAGATTACTGACAAAATAATATTTGCTGTTTTAGATGTATGACTAATACTGTTGCCCTTACAACTTTTATATAAACGAGTTTTTTACATTAATATTTGCTGTTTTACTACAAAAACTACATAGAAATTATTGTAAGAAACTACTTAATTATTAAAAGGGTATATTATAAATGAATATTTGTGTCATAATAAAATAAGTAAATAATAAATAAGACAGAGTTTTATGACCAAGTAAGATCCCAGTATATTCAGATTTCGATCGTGAAGCACTCCCCAAAAAAAATTTGGGAGTACTTCACGAAAACTTTCCCACAACAGCTATCCCTCATCCAATTATGAAACAAATTGTCTCCAAATGTTCAGAAATACATTCTCTACAAGTTTTGAGAAGTTTTTGATCTGAAACTTTTCACAGCAGATTATTTGTCCTCAAAACAAAATTTATGGGTAATATTATACGTATGCCCAATAATAAAAATAAACATCATTTTTTAATTTTGTTTGCGTTCAATCCAAATTTTAGAAGCTAACGAAGAAAATTTTACAAAAATGATCTGTTTACTTTGTATGGTTGGGAGATACAGATTTTTAAAAATAACGTTATTTTTGTCAATTTTTTTACAAATTTGAGAAAAAGTCTCGGGAATTCAGAGCTCTAACGTAGCGTGGCGGCCAGTAACTAAAGGCTTAAACAAATGTTTGTTAAACGGTTGTTAGAAATTGCATTGTAAAACATTACATACTTTGAAAATTTTGACAACTTTAAAAAATTAAAATATTGGGAAGGATAATTTGTTAGTAAACTGCCATCTTGATTGCTCCCTACGCCCAGCTTGTCTAGAGAAAATCCCAATAGGTCCATAGACCCATGCTAGTCAACGTCAGACAATATATTATATGTAATCTAATAAAAACAACATTTGCATTTATAATTTGTAGGTACACTTTGTCCGAGAACATTTTGTCCTAGGTACATTTTGTCTGGGTACATATTGTCTCAATGCATTTTGTCCGATACATTTTGTCTGGTACATCTTGTCCAGCACATCTTGTCTGGTAAATTTTGTCCGGTACATTTTGTCCGAATACATTTTGTCCTAGTACAATTTTTTGTAGAAACTTTCCATTCAGGCTGTTTGCTCCTGGAGACCCAAATGTTAATTCATTGCTCTTCAATGCCTGAAAATTTCCTTTTTTTTCCTTTTTTTTCTTTTTTAAAAATTTTATATGAAAACTTTTTTCAAGAGCATTCTAACCCCCAAAAGGCACCTGTACTTTTCAGACCGGTTCATTTAAATCATTAACCGTAAATATGGTTAACCGGTCTGGCCTGTAGGCAATTCAAAGAAATAAAAAACCAAAAAAAACCAAAATCAACACCGCTTTCTCCTGATGGTATGTTTTGATGAATTTTCCCAAAATTTGTTTTTTCAATTTAACCACCCTGTGCACAATGCATAAATGTTTGAATAATCGGTGTGGGTTTGAGAAAGGGTAAAAAACTTTTTTTTCCCTATATTGGAGGAATGCCCTTACAACAGTACTGTGCTAACGTGCATGCTGTGATAAAGAGATTGTAATGAAAAAGATCATTATTATGTTCAAAATTCAACTATATAGAAACAAAAAACTTGAAACTTAAAAAAGTGTCAATGCTATAAGGAGTTTTATGTGCCAGATTTCCTCTACAGTGCCCATGTCATCATTATTTCATGAAAATTATCCTAGTCTGCTCGTTAAGTACTCGATCCAATGATGTGGCTCAGTTCACGTATGATGTATTAACTTTCCTTTCACGATTAACAATTATTTTGTCTGCATTTTAATTGTCTATTTGTAAGCCTATTTTAGTTTTACTGGCTCATTGTAATTTTTAATCAAATATTATTTGTTGCTTTTTTCTATTTTTTGTACTTTATTATGATATATTTAAAACTTTATTTTTTGGTGCTAAATAGCCTTCATGTGTTGCCATGCTGTTAAGCAACAAACAAAGAAACAAACAGAAAAGATCAGTTAACATAATTACCATTCAAATATCTTTTCCCTAGAATTACAGGCTAATGAAACTAATATATTTAAAAATAATTTGTCCTTGTCATTACATTAGCAGCATACAAACGATTTATACAATTGCTTAGCTTAATAAGAATTCTTTGCTGAAGAGTTTGCAGTATGAGTATCACGTATCATATATATGCATTGTTCTATTTTTCAAACTCAGTTGAAATTAATCTATTTATTGAAGGAATACTACTGTGAATTGTCAAAAGAAATATTAATATTGGTTGATCGCGAGGCAGATCTATTGATGAGAGGTTTTTCTGAGAATCGTCTTGATGGACTGAGAAAACGAATCAACAGCCTTTTCCTTCAATTCTGTAAAATTTTAGCATTCAATCCTGGCGCAGCTTCATTTGTCAAGGTAATTAAAATGTATCGACTTTATATTCACTATAATTTTGAAAATTAAGGTTTGTCATCACTCTATATCATTTACTCTTGTTGCACTGATTGCAAGTCAAGCATGAGCATGACTTGCGAAGCAAGTTATGCTCATGCTTTGCATTATCACATCATTATACTTATATTATAATCACTCTCACATCTGAGAAGTGTATCGAGCATAACACGGTAACAATGTGCATCACGGCATTCATGTGCTAGATAACATGCTTTATTAAGTAAGGTAAGGTTCAGTTCTGATGCAGCATTCTATTTTCATGAGTTATGCAGTATTATCTTATTCCTCAGTTTAAATATGGGTATTCATTGAGCTTCTTTAAACAGGTTCCTCATGACCCTATTGTGGCTTTAAAAGATAACATACATCAATGTGAAAGCTGTCAAAAATATCTACCAGTCAACAAATTTGATCAATCACTTCTGCAGCGTTCATTAAAGAATTGCTGTAAGTGTAATAACTTGAATAATGAAGCAGTGGAACGCCGTGATGATCATCATTACCGTGTTATGCTTACTACACTGCGCAGCTCTGAGATTGCATATAACGATAACGCAAGAGCTGCTTGGTTCGTTCAGGTATATATTAGTTATTTGATCAAGTTAATTTGAATGAGTTTTCAAAAGTTGAAGACACTAACTATGACATTTGCTAAATATATATCTAGTGCTGTGTGTTGTATAGCATTAAAAATGTTCGTGATTTTAAAAAATAATTCAAACTCTGCCTGTTTGAATTATTAATTTTGTCTACTTTATATCCACTTTTACTGCTTGTTTAACTATTTTCAGATTTGAAACTCGTATAGTGTAGCTTTTAACAGTGATTCTAGTTCTTGGCCTTGACCATTTCTTAAGGATCAATGGTCAAATCCTTAGTTTTTTCTACTTTTAGACTCATGTCCTTGGCCTTGTGACTCAAGTCACAAGGCCAAAGACCAGCCAAGGTTAACATTGCAAGGCCTATACCAAATGTCAGTTATAATAATAATCATGTCAACATTATAATAACTTTGTCGACATCACAACTTTCATAATAACTTGTATTTAATTTATAATTATTGTAGAATTTGTATTTCGTTTGAGAGTTATTACAATGATATAATCCACCAATGGCACAAAATGACTTTAATTTAATAAATTTAAAGTTGAACTGTGACACTCTTATGTGCCAATATATTGCAATAAATTGATTGTTACTCTGCAGAGACACACTAAATATTAGTTAATAAAGTATATATTTTGTATTTCATATTACTGTTGTTTTCTTTCCGATTCGATGATATTAAGTATATTATTGTAAAAAATTAAGTTATATACAAGTTGTAAAGGCAATATTTTCAGTCATACATCCAAAACAGCAAATATTATTTTGTCAATAGTCTGTTTATGACACATCTAAAACAGCAAATATTATTTTTATCCCTAAACTGTTTTGTATTACTAAATGCTTATTAGACTGCATGTGTAAAAGTAAAAACTATCTTGTGACTATGCAACAATTTAGAGTTTATTTAGAAAACTGGCATTACATTACCGTAAATGTAAAAGTATATATGTGATCATGCCATTTCATTCACCTAATCACCCTTACAGGCAAACTCATGATGAAAATAAGAATAACAGGGTTATCGTAACGTATCTTGCACTACTTACGCAAGATACATTGGGTATATTCGCAATTGTTTATTGGAATAATTCTATTTCCATAAAAACCACTTTATAATTCATGAATCATGCTCACGTGACTAGATAACTAATACATAGTCATGTAAATGGAAAGGGAATGGATTTTCATTTTCGAATATAAAATTTCAGAAAAATGCAAAGATCATGAACCATTATTGTGTAGGTCTATTATATGCATAGAAGCCTACAAAATATTGTATATATGCAAGCTTCTATACACAAATACATCCTTTCTCAGTTCTCTTTCGAGATTGATAGATCCCATATTTCAAACAGAAGTAACTCTTGGACAATAACTAACAGTTTTACGCCAATTGTAAACATAATTTTTGTAAGTTATACTTGTCAATCCACCTTTATATTAATTTTGACCTGCATTTTATTTACTTGGCACCTATGTTTTATCCATTAATAAAATTAAATCTGATCGATCTTTGATTAATATTGTGGTTTCTTTGGTAATTAAGTACAGAGATATTAATTTACCTGGCAAATATATTTTAAACATTAAAGATATTAACGTCTCTGAGGGGACCAAAGAGAGGTTGGGGGGAGGGGGGGTTTTTATTAACATTCAGCGTTTCACACTTGATATGTTTGCATCGACAATGTCTGGGCCAGACAAACCCCCAGTATAATATAACCCATAATTCAATTTATACAGTAAAATTATTAAATAAAATGTTATTATTTAATTAATATTTGATGCGCGTCATAATTTTTATTGGAGCATGTATTACTACAGCAATGTACTTATTAAAACATTACAGGTTGTAATTTTTCTATAGAAATAATCATTATTTTTGAATTAAAAATTTTATTTCATTTTTTCGCTTTTTCATTCCATGCATGTCAGGCGATTTTGAAGGAATTTGAGAACGGATATTTTGAGTAGCAGTCCCGGGTACTACTCATTATATCCGTTTCACTTTCATCATACTTATGTAAACAAAGCAGCAGCTGTGGCAGCTGCATGAATAATTTAATGGATTAATCTCATTTACAAACTGTGATTTCGAAGTTAAAACGGAATATTGCGGATATATCTGAATAAACGAATGATACCATTCTCAGATAGATGACAATTCTGAGGTGCGGAATGGGGTACAGTCTATGGCCGAAAGTTTAATGATTGAGCAAAGAAGTAAGTTTTTACAAGCAAGCAAAGGGTGGGACCTATTATCATATACTGAAGCTTGAACAGATCCTATATAACATAGAGCAAGAGAGAGAGAAAAGAGAGAGAGGGAGAAGAGAGAGAGAAAGAGAGAGAGAGAGAGAGAGAGAGAGAGAGAGAGAGAGATGAAGAAAGAGAGAGAGAGACCGAATAGAGATACATAAAGGAGAGAGAGACTACGAAATGATGGAGAAAACAGTGTCAAATATACATTTTTGCACTTTTATAATACTTCTCCACTTATTATTATATTGATAGTTATCACTGACAACATCATAGACATCTAAATGTTTCGTAAGCATGCAAATAGTGATTAACATCTATGGACTACTTGATACAATTTATTTAAAAATAAATAAATATAACAAAAATAGATAAATATAACAAATGTAGTTTTAAATATTTTTCACCATGAGTTCGCCTGTATGGGTGATTAGATAAATGAAATGGCATGATCACATACATACTTTTACATTTACAGTAATGTAATGTCAGTTTTCTAAATAAACCCTAAATTGTTGCATAGTTGCAAAATAGTTTTTAAAATTACTTTTACATATGCATTCCAATAAGCATTTAGCAAAACAAAACAGTTTACTAATAAAAATAATATTTTCTGCTTTAGATGTGTCATAAACAGACTATTGACAAAATAATATTTGCTGTTTTAGATATATGACTAAAAATATTGCCCTTACAACTTGTATATAAACGTAGTTTTTTACATTAATATTTGCTGTCTGATTACAAGAACCTCTGAACTATATTTCTTTATTTTATAGCCATATTTCTACTTCCGGTTTAAAATCTGACCCCATATTTGAACTCCCCATGGTTGATTTACCTATTACAGATGTAGTTGTTTTCTACCTAGCACTTTCCATTCAGGATGTGTACTCATGGAGACCCCAATGTTAATGAGTGTGAATGCTCGAGTTCAGCCATATTTCTACTTCCGGTTTGATATTTGACCCCATATTTGAACTCCCTATGGTTGATTTAACTATTCCAGGTATAATTATTTTCCACCAAGCACTTTCCATTCAGGCTGTTTACTCCTGGAGACCCCAATGTTTATTAATTGCTCTTCCATGCCTTAAATTTTTTTATAATTTTTTTCATTTTTCTTAAATTTATATATGAATTTTTTGTTCAAGAGCATTCTAACCCCCAAAAGACACCAGTACTTTTCAGACCGGTTCGTTTGAACCATTAGCCTTCAAAATCGGTAAACTGGTCTGACTTGTACGCGCATCGAAGAAACAAAAAACCGGAAAAAAAAACGGAAACCAACATTTTTTCTCCCGATGGTATCTTTTGACTAATTTTCTCCAATGTTTTTTTTGAAGTTAACCGCTTTGTGGACATGAACCACATTCATTTTTGAAAGTTTTCAATGACCGGTGTTGGTTTGGGAAGGGGTCAAAAAAGTCAGTTTTCCCTATCCTTTTAGGGGTGGCCCTTACAACGGTACTGAACACTGTGCATACTGTGATTTAAAGTAGCAGCATGAAGGTTAAGCAGACGTCTGAAGCTTGCAGGTGAATCAGCATTCATAATATGATATGGTAATGAATTCTACATTTGTGCTACACAATTACTAAAGAGTCTCAAATTGTCTCAAGTGAAGAGAGTAGCGTGTAACTGCTTATTATTAAGACCATGAGTATTTACGGAACTACTGATATCAAAGAAATCATAAAATTCAATAACACAAATTCGTTGATAACTTTATAACATACTGTAGATATAACTAAGCAATAAACGACGCAACTCTAAAGATTATAGATAAAGTTCAAAAATGCATTCAGTATAATGAACATGTTTTTGAATTATTACTTATTAGTTATCAATCATTTTACTATAATTGTAGGAAAGTGATTGATACCTAATAAGTTTCTAGTAGCTGGCTAGTGGCGACCAGACTGACAAACAGGACTCGAATTGGTCAGGACAAAATCGGAAAATTATTAGAGACTGACTCCAAGCAAGAAGTATAAAAAAATGAAAAACGCCTTACAGAAAAATTGTAACGTTTATTAATATATCTCACCTCGAACTGACGATTCACTTCCCAAATGTTGAGGACAGTAATTTTTTGGTATGCACCTTGAGTTGATCTGAGATATTTCTCTAAAATCTAATATTAAAACAAATCAGATTTTGTAGTATAAAATTTTGAGAATTTGTTTAAAAATGTATATGAAAACTAATATTTAAAAAATTCTTACAATATAAGGTAACATAATTTTAAGGATAACAAGATTTTAAGGATATGCATTATTTTCATAAATTATAATAACAGTAAGTAATACAGTTGCAAATAATTTCACAATTGGCCTCACTCAAAGAACTTTAAATCAAATCTTGTGTAATTTTCTGAGAAATAAGCAAGCCTCTCATTCCTCATCAAAGAGCCCTAAAATTCAATATTTATGTCACAAACTATACATTATACTCAGGCTAAATAAATGTAATAACGCTACTAAATATACTGTCAATTATAGAAATTTATGCTGCAGTGTAAAAATTGCTAAACCAGGTTATGATACTGTTTGAGAGAATTATTGAGAAGAAAGTAAGAGCGTGAATGGATATTAATGCGGCACAGTTTGGCTTCAAACCAGGTAAAGGTCCTATTGTTATTGTACATCTAATGCAGAAAACAAATTTGGAGAAGAAAAACGTGCTGTGGATGGCATTTATAGATCTGGATTAGACCTTTGACAGAGTGCCAGAGTGCTTTGACAGAGAGAAGTTTTGTGGTGGCCTTTAAGAAGATTGGGAGAAGAAGAATGGCTAGTGAAAGTGATAAAGGTCACGTGTACAGATATAATGACAACTGACAAGATAAGAGAGGAAGAGAGCTTTTAGCGTTAGTATTAGAGTGCACCAGGGATCAGTTCTTAGTAATTCTTGTTTATAGCTGAAAGTACTCTCAAAACTTTAGGGAAGGATTGCCTTGGAAGCTGCTGTATGCTGATGATTTAGTACTGCTGGCGGATTCTGAGGAAGAACTGATAGAAGTTTAAATGCTAGAAGGAGGCAAAGTGTCTGAGAGCGAAATTGGAGAAAACAAAACTGATGAACTGCAAAAGTCAAGATGGAACAGTGGAAGACTCAGGCAAATGGCCTTGTGGGGTTAGTACAAAAGGTGTTGGCAGGAACTATATAATGTGCACAAGGTGTATGATGTAACATTGGGTACAACAGCAATATAGCGGTGTTCAGAGACAACTAGAATTAGTGAAAGATTTCAAATTTAAGACGTGTCAAAGTGGAACTAGTAGTGTAAAAACTGGAGAGCACAGTTTCATTAATTGTGGTTTAGGAAAATTGGAGTGGGTAGCTAAGTTTCGTTATTTAGGAGACATCATTGGAGATGGAAGTGGGGCTGAGGATGCAGCATGCAACAGAATTTGTTGCGCATGAGAGAAGTGTACGGAACTGGCACCTTTGTTGACGAGTTTTATTGAAGATCAAGGGTCAGATATACAGGACTTGCATGCAGAGTATGATGATTTACAGTAGTGAAACTTGGCCATTGAAGGTTGAAGACATGAATAAACTAGACACTAAAAATGTTTCAACATGGGAAGGCGAGCTAGGCTAAGGTTTGGTTTGGTTTGGACACATAGAGCGGAAGGAGATTAGTCAGTCGCTAATGGTCGGTTCACACAGCGACATGTGCTGCTCTCACGTCGCGCAACATGAAATTTGTATCGCCACGGCATTGCGGATAGGTCATTAGTAACAGATTTTCATTGGTGACAGATTGGTGACAGATAGGTCATTGGTGACAGATAGGTCATTGGTGACAGATAAGTCATTGCTAACAGTGACAGGATAGGCGATGCATTGGTGACAGATTTTCCACCGAGTGCAGAGAACATCATCGTTGCATCACGGCAAAGCATCTGCGTCATCGCGGTGATACAACTCAAAACCGATGGGCTCTCGGTTCAACAACAAGTTGTATCGCCGCGACATCGCGGAACGTCGCCGCCATACAATCATGCATCACTGGGTATCAGCTTGTAGAAATGTTTTAGTGGATGGGGAGAGAGGGAGAGGCAGGGATAGAAAGACCTGGAAGGATGTGTAGTGAAAGATATATGAAAGACCTAGATATGAAAGACCTTGGGTTGCAATGGGACGATGCACTCCTGTGCATCGCCCCATTGTAACCCAAGGTATATGTTATTTTTTTCACCACAGAGAGGTGAAAAAAATAACATATATGGGGAACATTGTCTTCAATATTGCTGCCTACACGCGGTGGAGATGTTAGGCCAAAAGAGCCCACAAATGGCAATAACCTTCCCTGATTCTCCGTATGGATAAACCCAACCTTACATTTCTTCAGTAAGCTGGTCTCGGGCGTCCTCGCGGTGGCTGGCGGCGCTGCTAGTGCAGTCAGGGGATGTAGAAGCATATCCAGGCCCCCACACAACAACAACACAGAATAAAACAAAACACAACAACAGAAACAATACACACTGCTACAACTGCTTGGATATGTGACATTTGTAATAAAATCATTACAAACGCAAATTTCAATAAGATGCAATTCAAAAAATCCACACTGGCTACACAAGGACTGTACAAATATAACAATATCAATATAAGCAACAACAACACACCTGGACATGCTTAATGCATACTAACACAAATACACCAATAACAAACAAACACAAACCCTCATATCACAGTATGCACAGTAGTGCAGTACTGTTGTAAGGGCCACCCCTAAAAGTATAGGGAAAATTGGGTTTTTTAATTCCTTCCCAAACCCACACCGTTTATCAAAAATGAATACAGTTCGTGTCCACAGGGCGGTTAACTTCTAAAAAAAAATTGGGGAAAATTAGTCAAAAGTTACTATTGGGAGAAAAAAATGTTGGTTTCCGTTTTTTTCTTTTTTTTTCGGTTTTTTGTTTCTTCAATGTGCATGCAGGTCAGACCGGTTAACCGATTTTGACGGTTAATGATTCAAATGAACCGGTCTGAAAAGTACTGGTGCATTTTGGGGGTTAGAATATTTTTGAAAAAAAATTTCATATAAAAAATGAAGAAAAAGAAAAAAAAATGAAAAAAACTGAAATTTTAAGGCCTTAAAGAAACATAAATTAACATTGGGGTCTCCAGGAGTAAACAGCATAAAGGGAAAGTGCTAGGTGGAAAATAATTACACCCGGAATAGGTATATCAACTATGGGGAGTTCAAATATGGGGTCAGATTTCAAACCGGAAATAGAAATATGGCAGAAACGTGCATGCGCACTAATTAACATTGGGGTCTTTGTTTGTTTGTTGTTTAATGGCACGTCAGCACAAAAAGGCTATTTAGTGCCAGAAATTAAAGTTTAAAGTTTAAAAATACAATATATAAATAAAAC
>JAQIXG010004122.1:0-13445 GCA_034700105.1 Oconnorella tubifera
ACTAGTTTAATACCGGTGTAAAACTGATTTAAAACTAGTTTAATACCGGTGTAAAACTGATTTAAAACTAGTTTAATGCTGGTGTAAAACCGATTTAAAACAGGTTTAAAACCGGTTTAATACTGGTATAACTGGTTTAAAACTGGTTTAAAACTAGTTTAACACTGGTATAAAACCGATTAAAAACTGGTTTAAAACTAGTATAATACGGGTATAAAACCGGTTTAAAACTGGTTTAAAAGAAATTTAAAACTAGTTTAATACCGCTTTAATACCGATTTATAACCGGTTTAGAACTGGTATAAAATTAGTTTAAAACCGGTTGAAAACTGGTTTAAAACTGGTTTAAAATCAGTTTTAGGAGAGGATTTAATGCAAAACACAACGATAAAAACAGCAGTCATTTCATTAAAAAAAAAAATGATCTTGCGTGATTTAATCAATTTAGTTTAATTCAATATAGCGGTCTTGCGCTTTTTAACCCAATGTTAAAATTTAGCTAATATGAAATTTAAAAAAATTATACACTTTTTAAAAAAAAAGATTGTCAGATTTGTACGCCACCCGAGAAGGATGACAGACCTGTAGGGAGGTAAAGGGTCCAATGCCCTTTGAAAATATCTCAACAACGTTACTGTGTTCAGCTCTGAAATGATAAAAATATACTGACTTGGGAGAAGGGTACATCAGAAAAAATCAGAGAATGAGAAGAGCACCGGATTCAGAAACAACAGCACCAAGTTCAAATCCCGAGAAAACGTACTGTATCGCAAACTTGCTGCACCCTTTAGCAAAGCGCTTAGATTTACAGCTACATCAGAGATCATTCATATTATTTAACTTATTACATTTTATTCATATTAAATATTATAAGGTAATATTCTCAGTAGTCAAAATAACATCTTTTAAATACTTCATTTACATTAAACATTAATGTCCGGAATATTATAAATTAGCATCCGTGTGTATTGTAAATTTTAAATTAAATAAAGTTTTATTCAAATAAAATACGAACAAAAGATTTATAGGCATTTGTACAACTTGAGGAAGATTCTGAAGTTTCTGAAAAAGGTCGTGCGTTATATAAGGAACAGACCCTAAAATAAACAAAATAAGAAAATCAACAGTTTAACTTTTAACAAGTTAAACAACTTTTAACAAGTAAGTTTAGACAATAGTTTATTTACTGCTTAACGTCATATCAGCACAAAAAAGCTACTTAGTGATGAATCTTGATGTCTGAGTGTTTAGAAACCAAGTGATGAGTGAGCGCATGACTCTTAAGCTATAAATAAGTTTAAGTTTTTTCAGGGGATGCCAGGGGGGGGGGGAAACGTGTATAAACCTTCAACTAAATTTTATTACATAATATGCTTGAATCAAATTATGGCATGATTTGTCAAGCTTTTGCATGTATGACCAGCTTAGACATGCTTTGGCCAGCTTGCGGCATGAATTGGCAAGCTTGTGACGTATTTTGAATTGAATTGGCAAGCAAATGCTTTCACAGGCTTGTGGCATGTTCTGGTTACCCCCTAGAGATAAATTAAATCAAAATTATGTGACTAACCTCCCCGGGTATAAAGAAGACATAGGGGGGTCTCCAGCTGTTGAATATTTTCTAATTTTATCTCAGAGATGAGTCCAAGGCGACACCCCCCGCTCACTTTCTTTACCAAAAACTTCATCATAACCTAAATGATAAAAAAATCAATTTAGCACCTAATAGTTAAGAATGATTGGGGCATAAAGGTAAAAAATAAATAGCACAGATTGCCTGCCCCTAACGTAGGCAAGATTTTAAATTATTATCTCTTACGATTTATTCATATAAGTTAAAAGTCTAGATTCTTGATTAGAATTTGCTTAGAATGTTGAAAATGTAGTCTGAAAAAAAATTTAACTGCTAAAGGGTGCAGCAAGTAAATTCATAATAACTCATTAACACAGGGTTGGAACATTTAAACCGATCGGGCCGCATTTTATACAGAATCTGATAAATTAATCGATTAAAAATTCATCAAAAAAAGAATACACTGTAGCAAGACTCAATTTAGGCTATAATATAATATACAGTAAAAATTATCGTTAAAAATATTTCCCTCGTCGCCTAATCTATTACAAATAAATAAATAAATAAATAAATAAACATGTGCCAATTGTACTCACTTTGCTTTCATCCTTCTACCCTAAACGGCTAATTTTTTCAAACTACAAAATACTACAATTTATGCTACAAACTTACAAAGATACATTAATCTGCAATAATTTTAAAAAATCTGAAAGATTAAATGTGAAAAATATATTAACTACCCCCTTCTCGATCCCTCGGGGTTTATAAAATTACAGCATTTATAACAGCTTCGCTTTTTATTTCTCAAATTGTATAATCAACCTAAATGTAGGCATATAACTCGATTTTAATGAGAAAAATCGATATGTAGTTGTAAAATAAAATAAATAAATCGCTATGTCATTGATCACATACATATATTGGAGATTAGACCATTATTATTAGCCGAATAGAAGTAGGCCTACTAGTTTGCGACAGATGCTAAATTTTAACAGATGTTCAGAAAGCAGCCCTATAATAGTCTAAGTAGGCCACGCGGGCTATTAAAGTGGTGATCAAATTTGTTAATCCTAAGTTAAAATATAGTTTTGTTTTCTAAAATCAAGCTGAAATATAATTTAAAAGGTAAACTGTAAAGGGATGGGGGGGGGGTTCGTCCAAGTCCCCCTTTTACGAAAATGTAAAGATGCCCAAGGGGGGGGATGATATTACATAGCCAAGTTATGACCGGTAATTTCTAATTTGTACATAGGCTTAATTAATATAGTTTAGTTTTTGGCTTAGGCTGCGTCTAATTTTAGACCACATTGAATTGATTATAATTAAGTTTAAATAGGAATTCAATTAAAAGAAGTTTTTTATTTCTTTTTATAGCAATTGAATAAACATGAATGTCTCAGCTAATGACGTAACCGTCATAGCAACCGCGTCATCACAACCAATTCACGTCACGATTGATAACGACATAATGACGTCAGATGAACAACAAAGCATGGCGGCAGTGTATATTGTTGTTGTTTTTGCTGTCTATGGGATGTCCATTGTGATGTTGATTGCTGCCCAAATACATCGCAGACAGGCTAAGATGAGAGAGGACAGACAGATCAATAAGTACCTCAAGGAATTTCAGGTTTTTTTTTGTTAAAGGGTGCAACAACAAGTAAGCGAGATATTTAGCTAAATAAGTATACGATTGCTGTTGAGAAACGATGTCATATCAAATTTAAGACTGTTGATAAAGGGTGCAACAAGTTAGAGAAGTAGTGAGCTTAATGGGGATTTGAACCCAGATATGTAGATTTTGATGTTTAACAATTCACCAATTGCAATGGTAAGGGTTTGTCTTCAAGGCACGATCAGGAATTATTTGTTTACAGCTTAACGTCACATCAGCACAAAAAGTCTATTTATTGATGTGTTTTAAACTGGGTAAAAACTGAGTGATGAGTGAACGCTTGAACACGTTGACCACAGTAAATAATTTTCATTTGAGAATGATTAAGCATGCACTTAGATATAGCCTCAATGAATTTGCATACTCGAAAGCTAACTCATTGACACACTAGCTTTTAAATATACTTTTTTACTTATGTACTCACATTTAATCGGTATTCATGAAATTTGTTTACAATCTAACAATATCAGGTGTTCAAGGAACGTTCCAGACGCGATCACTACCGGACCCTCAAATCTGCCATCTCAGCTAAGCTCTACAGAGCCAGCAGTCACAACAGCTGCAACAGCAGCAAACGTTCCAAATTAACCGGCTCCGTAAGGCAGCCAGAGTCAGCCAGCAGTTCGTTTAGATACCTCGTCAATAGGGCAACCCTTTCTTTATCCGCTGTAGCGCTTCCTTCAAGTTCCGTCAATTCAGAAACTGACGGACAACAATGGTCTGTCAATGACGGTCGGTGTTGGTCAGTGAACGAAGATGCCAGTGGTATTTTATTTCATAACAAAGATGGAAGCTCAAGAGCAAGGGAACCAGTTTGTACGTGTTATTCGGAGTTTGGAAAGTACAAACTTTCTGGGGAAAGCTGGACACCCAGATCCGATGGAAATGGTGGCATTACCAAAGAACAACCTACCTTTAGTGGAAACGAAATTCAGAAGAATATCCATGTATTAGATAATCGAAATAATTTGGAATGCGTTTGTCATTTGAAATGCATGTGTGCGGAGTATTTGACCAAAGAAGAAGAAGAGAAAGAAGAAATTTGTCAGATTTTTTCCGCGGGTCCGAGATCGTGTTTCGGAGGATTCGAATACGACGTAAAAGATTATGATCCACGCGGAAATTCAAATTTTCAACTAAGAGGAAGTGAAAATTCGAGATCGGTTAATAATGAGCATAGCAATTTGAGGGGTATGAAGTCTGGAGTTGGGTATGTAAATAGAGATGTAAAAAATTGGGACAGTATTGCATCGGTTTCGTTAGTTCAAGCCGAAATTAACGTTACCGAAGATAAATATGTCGAGTGTCACAATGAAGATGAGAGGGATTTCAGAGATCGAAAAGAAATGCAGGTTAAGCTGGCAGAAAACTTGGAAAAAAATATGGTCAGAGAGCAAGGGAAGACAATTCCAGAAGATGACAAGATGAAACCTCAACAATTTAAGGATCAATTCAAATGGGGAAACGAAGGGAATAATAAAGATCGAAGTGAATCAGTTAGTAGAAGGGAACCAGGGGAAGATGATGTGACAAAATGTAAAATAATTAGAGATTCCGAAAGTTCGAAATTAGACCATTTCACTAAAAATACCCCTCAGTCGGGGTACCACCAAGGTATTGCAAGAAGTTCAAATAGAGGGTGCGTGGGGTTCATACAGAGCAAAGGGGTAACTTCATCTAAGGGTTACCAGCTGGCCCCATCAAGGGGTCAGCCGATAAAAAGTAGAGGGGCAGTAGGGGCACAAAGGGGTCACGGGGCAATGAGGGGTAATTTATCGCAGAGAATGGGTAAAAAAGAATGTTCATTACACGTTTCATGCGTGTAATCGGCTTTTTGCAGGCTCAATGAGAGGGTGGCAGAAAATAGGGGCCCTGTAGAATCCAGGGACCCGGGCCACATTTATAGGGGCCCGGAATGTACTAGACAAAAGTTACTAAGCAATAAGGTAAACGTTAAGTAAGTAAGATGTCTATAAATATTACAGATGTTTGCAAATATTAAATAAGTATTGGTCTTAAATAAATCATTCTCTAATTCGATCTACAAAATTCAGAGCCCCACAGCCCCCACAAGTATTCTGCCTCGAAGCCTGAAATTTTTATCATCGGCCCTGGTTTTTCGTTTTCTCAAGTTAGAAAATTTCTCACTAATCGCAAACTTATGAGCCTGGAAATCAAGTGATGAGTGACCCGCTTGACTTTCAACGCAGCGAATAAATTTTCCTTTTGGGAATATTGGGGTGAGCTCTAAATCTACAACGGTACTCTGACAAAACGGTCCCTAATGAAACCGGGTCCGTTAATTCATTTAAAAACCCTTACTAACCTTAACCCTAACATTAACTATAATCCTAACCATAACCTGAAATCTAGCCCTAAGAGTTAATAGCTAGGCTCGAGGCAGTTTTGAAGGATCACGAGTCTCGATCTATTTTTGTTTCGAGGAATATTTCAAAGATTACAGAACAAGAATCGAGCAAATTTTTTCTTGATTTTTTTAATTTTACGTCATATACATTGTTACCACAATAAGTTCTTATTCTTATAAAGGTTACCACAAGTCTCGTGTATTTTTATAAGATGTTACCACTGAAATAATAAGTCCCTCTCCTTATAAACAATCAAGTTACTATTAGACCCTATTAAACATTAAAAAAACCCAATTAAATCAATAAAAATTACCAGAAATTAAAGGTGTTAAATTTCAAAAAACTTGTAAAAAAATTGTACCAAATGTCAAATCGCGCAGTTAGTATATTCAGCGCTTAAAAAAGGTTTCCACTACGACATCTTTTCCTTATAAGGTGTTTCCACTATAAAAATCTTTCACTTTCAAAAAGTTTCCACTACACAGTCTCAATCCAAGGTGTGTCCACTACAAAATCTTAACCAATAAACGCCTTTCCACTACAAAATTGCATCCTTTATAAGGTGTTTCCACTACAAAACATCGTCAGTTACAAGATATTTCCGCTACACACGTTCTGTCACTGATTCTGTCACTTTATCCACTGTCAAATTTCGCTCCCCCCCAAAATTCAGCATAGGTTTACAGAGAGGTGAGGGGGTTCGAGAGAGAGGGGGGGTTAAGGGGGTTGAAGTGGGGAGGGGGGAAGGGGATTATGCTTCTGATGATGAGGAAGACTGTATAGTTGGAGAAGAAGCAAAGCCTTCATTGGAAGCTACAATAAAAACAAGTATATAAATAAAAAAAAATATAAAAAACATGAAAATTTATTGACACTACAGTTAAAGACTGTTTAAACAAGTATTGCAAAATAAAAATTCAGTTGAAAGAATCGTATCGTATACTGTACTTCTAACGCACCGTACGTTGTCAGATACCTGACAATTCCGAGGTGCACGTAATTGTCAGGTATCTGACAATTACGCGCACCATTTAAAGAATGTAAAAATATTAAAAAGTGTCTTGGGAAACTATGTAAATAATATAGTATAATATGATATATATAAAATAATATTAAAAATAAAAATGTATAAATACGATTCATTTGCTTTGTAAAGGCATCAGTCAAAAATTACTCGAGCCCCGCCCCCTTGGCTAAACTATAATAGCCTTTGACTACCTTCAGTTTCAGGGTCCAGTGCACTGCTGTCATTAGACTCCTCCCCCAAGCCTGATTGATATCGTCTATTGTCTGTATCAAGCCTATATTATGAAATGAAAAAAAGCTCATTGGCTTAATCTCTTAACGTCACATCAGCACACTAGCGTCATTTAAAGCTGCAGACAATGACTAAATTATATTCAATAACTGATAAAGACAAAGATTTGAACTAACTGAACGCTTGAAAACAACCCCCCCCCCACTTAACTTTACAGTAACCCATATTTTAAAATTATTAACAATACAGTACCCCATCCCCCTTCTAAATTAACAATACATTGCTCTACATTAAACACACAAAACAACCCCGAATACATTAACCTAACAAAACACCAAGAATACATTAACCCGACAAAACAACCCATCCATTCTTTTAATAACCCTAAACTTAATCCAAACCCTAAAACTCCCTATTAACAGTTCGGCAAAAATTTAACGTAAATTAATTTTTAAATATCGTCAGAACCTTTGTTTTTTTTCGTGGCTTCCCTCTAAATTAGCGTCCTGCTCACACGGTCTCTTGCAAGATGTAGCCGCTTGCCGCCCTACATCAGTTGCCGCTAGAGGAGTGGATGAAGCCTCGGGAGAGGTAGACTCACAAACGGGGTCTAGTTTACAAAATTTCATAATTTAAACTAAAAACAACAACACTCATTTGAGTAAATGCTCAACGTCACATCAGCTTGTTATCTTATCTTTGTAGTTTCTCAGTCTTCTATTCTATTTATCTCTTTCAGTTATCAATTTAGTTATCTAGTTATCTATCTATTTAGAGCCGCGCGCACAATTCTATTAAATTATTGAAAAGTATAAAATGAAACTTACAGGTACGAGATTCGAGTTCGCAATAAAATTTATCTTTTTCTAGTTTGCTACAATTTGCTGCACCCTTTAACAGGACGATTAGCTAAATATCTATAGACTAAGCGGACAGAATAAAATTTTATATAATTATCAGTGAATAAAATCGTTTTAATTAATTCATTAAATTAATTAATTAATAAAAAACAAATTCACACAATTTTTGGATAAAAAAGTTCACCGGATATTTCTGCAACTCCGCCCCCAGGGGTAGCCCCGCCCCCCGCAGCAGTAGCCACGCCCCCTGAGGGCTTGCTGGGGCCTCGGGCCGCCTCAAGGGCCCTAAGTTGTTGAGCTCTCGATGATATTGCGTTGTACATTTGTTCCGTATCATTTGGATTAGCCTGTAGAATAAAACCCGTACTGGATTATGCACTGCGCTTGAAGAAATCCCATATAGAATTAAACTGAGTGTAATGTTATTATATAAAAATGTGTAAAAAGGTCGGGGGGGGGGGAGAAAGTAGAAAAGTGAAACCGCGTTACACTTTAAACTTAAGTTAGCGTTAAATTAAACTCTAATTTGCTGCATCCTTTAGTAAGACCCTTAAATTAACAGCTATGTCTGAGACATCATCAAAAGACATCTAACTTCATAACACTAAAACAAATATTTCTCCTCATTTACTACTTAACGTTACATCAGCACAAAAGACAAAAGCTCTCAGTTCACATTTCACTTTCCCACAAAAAAACCCAAACCACCCCCCCAAAAATGATAGATCCCCAACAATCCTTCCCCTCCCAAAAATAAATAAATTTTTAATGAGTAAATTTCAATTTTCAATAGTAATTATTATTTTTTTTTAAAAGGGGAAAATGGGGAGAAAGCGGGGGGGTGCAGGGGGATGGGCTTACCGTAATTAGAAATATTTTGACCCCCTCCTCCCCATCCGCAGCCACCAGCTGTAGACTCTTGGTGCTCGCTCTCTCAATCAACATACCAGACCAGACCAGAGTATTTAATATAACTCTCAGACTACCATGTGTGCGCATTACTATATGGGAGAGAAGAGAGAGAGTAATAGTGGGAGTACTAGTAAAAATAATGAAAGTAATAGTAGTAATAGTAACAATAATAGTTGCATTAGTAGTAGAAATAATAAGATTTAGAAATAACAGCAATAATAGTAATAAGAATAAAAGCAATACTAGTTGTATTAATAATATTACTAGTAATGTAGGTAGCGATAACAGCAATAATAATAGTAATAGTAATCGTTATTTTGATCACAATCAGACAAACACATACACAGACAGACAGACACACAGGCAGCAGACACACAGACAGACAGACACACAGACAGATAGACGAAACAAAACATACAAACAAATACAAATGCTGACAAACAAGCAGACAGACAGACAGACACTGACCAATACGTGATTGGAATGGTCTGCTGTCATTGGCTGACATATCGTTCAAACGTAACAAGCCCCGCCCCCTTTCATGCCAGATCTGAGTCTCCTTCTCAAATACGTACAACTTGGCGTTAAACTGAAAAAGAACCAAAACCCTAAATTTTAAACCCTAAATTTTACAACCGTAAAGTTTAAACCGTAAATTTGTTAATCCAGAGATGCATTAGTGAAGCGGTTAGAGCACCGGATTCTGACGCGACGGGTCCGGGTTTGAATCCCGGAGAGCTCAGTATTTTTCTCTAACTCGTCGCAACCTTTAGTCCCGAAGACTTAAATCGACAGCTATGTCCGAGACATCATTTATACGAAACATCAATTCAGAAGTTAAACTTAACTTAAACTTTTACGATTCTAAATGCATTTTCTTACAGAGAATTACGTTCTTTTTAAAAACAACTATTGTAGAAAAATTACACAATTAAAAAAACAATTGTTTCTCTGTATAAAGAATTACATACATTGCAACGCGTTAAAAAATACGCAATTTTTTAAACGTTATTTTTTCAATACAAAAAAACCTGAAAAACGTTCGATTCATTTTCCTCCCCAGTCAAAACTTCGACGACTTTCATCTCAGGACGGCTCTGCTTGGCTTGGAGCAAAGCGGCTGACTCGGCTAGGGACTGGAGAGAGTGGGATGACGGGGGGGGACTGACTGAAAAGTGTGATGAACCGTGATTATGAAGTGTGATGAACCGTGATGACGAAGCGTGATGAACCATGGTGAAGTGTGATGAACCATGATGATGAAGTGTACAATGGTGAAATGTGATGAACAATGATGAAGTGTGATGAACAATGGTGAAGTGTGATAAACCATGGTGAAGTGTGATGAACCATGGTGAAGTGTGATGAACGATGATGAAGTGATTATGATGATGATACAAACCTTTAATTATTCAAATAAGCTAATTTTAATTAATCATTTTAATTATTCAAATAAACTACAATAACACAAATATCATCATAAAATGATAAAGATGATGATACTGACATTGATAACAATGATGATAATAATGATAACAGTAATGATAACGATAATAATAATGATAATAACAATGATGATAACAATAATGATAACAATGATGATAATAACTACTATGATAACAACGACAAAAACGATAATGATAAAACAATAATGATAACAATGATGATAACGTCAAACCTTCGCTGGTCACAATAGCGCTGTCAATCAACGCCCCCCTGGTACTTGACTCCGCCCCTCCATTATTAGACTCCGCCCCCAGAATGACCCTATCAGCGCAGTTACTGCCGAATACAAATCTTTCACTAATCGGACTAGTGACAGAACTTTTTCCCTCCGAGTCGATAGAGTCTTTAGCCGGGGAAGAGAGATGAGAAGATGCTGTCGTTAGCTGCAATACGTTATTTTGAATAAACAGACAAATATGATAAGATATGAATACATTAGCAAATACGTTAATATTAATAATATATTTTGAATATTAGGACAAATACGATATAATAAAAATACATTCCCAAATATGTCAACGATATAAATAGAATCGGAATTTTATACAGATTCTATTTACCTACTTAACTTTAACGTAACTCGCTGCACCCTTTAGTAAGACGCTTAAATTGACAGCTACGTCTGAGACATCATTCGCATAATACCAGACGTTGAACTTAAATTAAACTTTGTAAATTATTCAACAATTAACGATGGGTTAGAGTTAGGGTTATAAACAAATCGTCAAATTAATGTATTCGGGATTGTCAAAGTACCATCATTTGATGCATGCTACAACCCAAAAAGAATTTATTTTAGAACTTTTCAAAAATATCTCCCTACCCCTCCCTTTGTTTTAAATTCTCTTAACTTCCCCACCCCCTCTTTCTTCCCATTTCCCGGTCTATATTAACAAAAAGCCTTCGCCCCCCCTCTCTCAAAAAAATTCCTACCACGTCACCCCTAAAAACAATTATACAACAACTAAATAAATAAATAAAAATAATTTAGTTTTTAAAATACCGTAACTCTATCAGATAATTTTTCACCAAAAACCACGGGGCCTTCCTTTAAATCTGCACCCCCCTCCCCTCCTTCATGCCCCCCCTCTCCAGATGCTTCCCCCTTAAAGCTGACATCCTTTTCTTTCTGACAATCCCTAGAGTAAAAAAAGTTTCAAAATATACATTTATTATAATTTCTTTTAATTTAAAACCATCCAATAATCCTTCCATCGATCAATCTATAAATCCAACAATTAATCAATCAATCTATCAATCAATCAATTAATCAATTTATCAATCGAGCAATTAAACTACTTAATCAATCCATTCATTAAGAAATCAATCCATTAATCATCATTAATGTTCATTCATTAATCATCTATCAATCAATTTATCAGATCATCAATCAGTTAATCAATCAATAAGTTCAATCAATCAATTAATTAATCAATCAATCAATTAATCAATCAATCAATTAATCAATCACAGCTTCGCACATCTCGCAATATTTCATTGACTTTTTATGCCCTTTAACAAAGCGCTTAATTCAATGACATGTCATTTTTATTTCAAATTGAAGTAAAAAAAATAAAAAGAAAGCATACACATTTGAACTGTCCGCTGTTTTTTCCAGTAAATTCTGGGGGTCAGGCTCTGCCCCTACACCCCCCCTATTACCCTTCCGCTCTTCAACCATCCCCGGTGTGACCCCCCCAGTCCCAGTGGGCTGCACCGGCCCCTCAACCCCCACCACTGAGCAAGAAATTAAAAACAAAACAAAAATCTCAAAAAAAGGCTAAACGAACAGCTTAGATAATCTAAGCATAACTTGTTGCACCCCTTAGCATCATTACTCTTAATTTACAAAAAATGTCTTTGAGACTGTTAACAATAAAAATTGTAACTAACAAATTTTAACTTTCAAATAAAAAAATTTCAAACTTACAAATTTCAACTTACAAAATTTAAACCAGTAAATTTTAACGCACAAATATCAATCAAAAATTTTAAACATGTTCCAACCAACCTTCCTGTTTTTTAGCGGCTGCAAAAGGACTGTGTAACTTTGCCGGCTCAAGCCGAAACGTACTAGCCGTGTTTTTAAAAGGCGAGGCAACTGAATCTATACGAACACAGATGAACGTCATAACAGCAAAATATTTTGTCAAATAAAATGCAACAGCATCAGACAAAAAAATCTCTGTTTGACAACGGTTTAAAGCCACATCAGCACAAAATAATTTGCCGTAAAATACAACAATGTTGACCACAATGAGATATTTTCGATAATGGCTTAATGTCACATCAACACAATATATTAAGCTAAATTAAATGTTGCAAAGTTGATTAGATATTATATTAGATATTAAAAGGCGCAGCCAAAAAGTCATTCGGTAACAACTTAACGTCACATCAGCACACAATATTTTACTGTATTAAATGCAACGGCGTCGGACAAATGAAAGCTATTCGACAAAATAAAAATTCTCTGTTTTCGTACTTAATTTAAGTTTAAAATCTGTATTACCGCATCATACAATCGATGTCTCAGACGTAGCTGTCAATTTAATCATCCTCAGTAAAGGGTGCAGCAAGCTAAAGTTTAATTTAAAATTAATGTCTGTATTACCGTATTATATGAATGATGTCTCGGACGAAGCTGTCAATTTAAGCGTCTTACTAAAGGGTGCAACAAGTTAAGTTTAATTTAAGCTTAACGTCCGGATTATCGTATAATACACACACGATCTCAGACATAGCTGTAAACTTAAGTGCCTCGCTAAAGGGTGCAGCGAGTCACACTTCTTTTCGCAGATCTATTAATTTTGCAGCATTCTGTTAAGTTTTTTAAAAGAGTACTTTTATTACCTTTGCTGCACAAAGATGACGTCTGTTTGTCGAGAGCTGACGGCCGCAGTACAAACTTGTTTTGAGAAGAAAAACGATCTGAATACGAACCTAAACAAGAATACGATAAATATATTACGATATCACTTATGAAGTGATCTCTTTCTTGTGTTCACTTATGGAGTGATCTCTTGCGTTCACTTATGAAGTGATCTCTTGTTTTATTACAAGATCACTTACGAAGTGATTGGTTTCTTACGACATGTGGTCCATTACAACATTTGGTCTACTGACATTTGGTCTCCCATGACATTTTGCCTACTAAGACTTGGTCTTGGTCTTCTATGACATTTTTTCTATTGACATTTGGTCTACTGCAGACGTAGTGTCACAGACCAAATGTCTGTAGACATAGTGTCACAGACCAAATGTCTGTAGACATAGTGTCACAGACCAAATG